>JASTWK010000174.1:330000-332425 GCA_030770225.1 Temnothorax unifasciatus | reverse complement strand
AGCCGCTAGATCCGCTTCTCTTCTTAAACTGCGATTCACGTCGTCAGCATGTGATCAGTATCAGACAGTCAATCAGTGCGTTCGGACGGTAGCATTTCGTCTTGTGTAGTGTTATATCCTATTTTGTGAGGCCGTGCCAACTGAAAGAGAACGATATTTTCGGTGTTTTGCGCTCGAACCACATCTCTCGAGATATTTCGAGGTGAGTCAATAGAAGACGGTAGGTCTAATGACCAACTGGCTGCCGAACACGTGCGCGTTTGTATTCACGCCGCCAATGCGCTATTTAGAGTCGCACAAATATGTAGGGTGATTCTAACAAAAATGATAATATTTATTTACGCATTATTCATTAATATAACTATATCTCTCATAGACAATTAGATGTTAATTTATAAATTAATATTAATTGAATATAAATTCATTTCTCGCTAATTTATTTAATACTAAATATTTTAATATTTAAATTGTGTATTAAAAGTTCGATAAAATAAATATATAGAACTAAAAATAAAGATAAGAATAAAATTGGACATTTCTTTGAATTTGGATCACTGTTTTGGCATGTATAAAGATTTACCTAATATAATAGAATGTGTATAACCTGTGTATATACACATTCTATTTCAGATAACTTAACTTCATTCTATCTTGTTATCATTATTAAAGTTGCGTAAAAGTCATTTTTTCCGCAACATAATAAAAGTCTCATTTGATTATTTTCATAAAATGGAATAAAAACTTCTAAAAATATTGTCATGATTAAGAAATAACAAAACTTTAATTCATAATAAATTATAGTAACAAAAAATAAAATTAACGAGTAACAAGGAAAAGTGAGTTTGAGCGTCAAGCGTGGTTAGTTGTGGATGAGTTAACATATTATGTAACATTTAATTAATAATTTAATACAAATTATAATTCGTACATCTCGGCTCTACTTTGAGTTTAGTTAATTAATTACTTATTTAAATGCAATTAGTTGTTTTACTAGATAGCATTAAAAACTTTTAAGAAATAAACGTAAAGAAAGTTTTAATGTGACATATAACAAAAATATATAAATATCTATAATATCGTTACCGAGTTTTAATTAATTTATATTTTACTATTCTAAAAACTACTTACAATGCCATATTTACAAAATAAATTTTATTTAAATGTGTAAATTATTTATTTTTTATGTTACAAAATCAAGTTTATGTGAAAGTTATTTAATACATAAGAAATAATGTAATAAATACAATTTTCTTTTTTTTAAATTTTCTTTTAAATTACTATTTATCAAAATTAGAATATTATTTACTTTTCAAATGGGATTAGACATGGGATTAGAAATACAATTATACAGATTATGAGAGTTACTTAACTTGATCACACTAAATTACTTATAAACTATTTTTTTTGTAAAAAATTATTTTATATATAAATAAAAGTCGCATGCCAGGGAACATATAATATGGTAACTTGTTCTTTACTGTTTACTTCTTTATGGAGAAGGTCACCGTCATTTTTTAGAATTATATAATTTCTTTTACATAAATATGACTCCTCTACTCATTCTACGTACAAAAGTATTAAAGTAAAATTTACCTTTTTCAAAAAAAGGCGCCAAGTACACGCGCAATGTATTTTGTAAATCTAAAAATTCTAAATAGTAATAGCTTTATTTTTCCCTAACAAAATAATTCACAAAACTGTGTTACCTAACTCAACCCAAGTGATATGTATTTCAAAAAAAGATGTAAAATCTTTAAATTGCGCCAATTGCAAAGAGAATATATATATATATATATATATATATATATATATATATATATATATATATTGCTTTAAAAATTAATTGTTGCGCAACTACTTTAAAAAAATAAAACTCAAGTAATACGTATCTTTGTATTCCCATTCAAGGATCTTCTCATTTCAACTCAAGCTTTAATTCTTTTTAACAAAATTATAATATTACAAAGAATCATTTTAATCACAAAGAATTAAAGAGATAACAGTAATAAATAAAAATATTTCATTAAAATAAAATAAATAAATTTTTCTTGTAAAAAAACTTGGCGCTGCTAGACCTTGATATTTAATAAAGTACTAAAATTTTGATTGAATTTAATAAAGCATAAAATTTTTGATTAAATAAGAAAGAAAAACATAATTTAGGGAAGTATGCAGCGGGAGTAAAAAAGCAGCGCCAAGTTTTTTTACAAGAAAAATTTATTTATTTTATTTTAATTAAATATTTTTATTTTTTACTGTTATCTCTTTAATTCTTTGTGATTAAAATGATTCTTTGTAATATTATAAATTTGTTAAAAAGAATTAAAGCTTGGGTTGGAATGAGAAGACCCTTGAATGGGAATACAAAAATACGTACTACTTGAGTTTTATTTTTTTAAAGTAGTTGCGCAACAATTATTTTTTA
>JASTWK010000174.1:67500-325000 GCA_030770225.1 Temnothorax unifasciatus | reverse complement strand
TTTTAAGCTTAAACTCAATATTTAAAGTCGCTTCAATTTTTGGACAGAGGGAGGGGCCACTTGACGTGGGATATACCGGGTGTCTGAGACCACCCGCCCACCCCTTTTCTTTCAAAAACTAAGCATTTTAGAGAAAAACGTTTCAGACAAAAATTGTATGGTTTTGAGGGGAACATAAGATGGTGTCATTGATTTGACCTTGGGTGGCATCGTTAAGGACAGGTCAAGGACACCTTCAGTTTCTTAAATGAAACCCCCTATTTTTATTGCACATTCTTATAGCTTATGTCGAGAGCTTTCCAAAACACTATAATTAAGTACTTATCGAGTTATAAGGCTTGAAAATTACAGTATTGTGACATAATATTTTGTTAAGTATTTATAATTCAAATTCCTTACTTTTTATTTTTGCAAACAATACGAATCAATTAATGTAAAGAAAACACAATTTTCTTAAAGAAAAACTTGTTGTGTAACTGTTTATTGCATATTCATTATTTTCTTAGCTTCTCACGACTCGGGGTGCTTGATTTACGTGAGTCCCCTTGCCTCTCACGATTCGGGGTGCTTGATTTACGTGAGTCCCCTTGCCTCTCACGATTCGGGGTGCTTGATTTACGTGAGTCCCCTTGCCTCTCACGATTCGGGGATAAATGCAGTATGTACATACTGTGTGTTTGTGTTTGCTCAAGCGATGTGTTCAAAATGAGCACCATTCTCTGCAATGCAAGCATCTACCCTATTTTGAAAGCTATTGGCTGCTCGAAGAATTTCATCGGCCTCTAAAGATTGAATTGCTTCATTTATTCTACAAATCATATTGTCCCTCGTAGTTGTGCGTTCACGGTAAACCAAGTCTTTTATTCTTCCCCACAAATAATAGTCAAGGACAGTGAGGTCTGGTGATCGGGGTGGATAATTGATAGGACCGTATTTGCCTATCCACCTGTTAGGAAACATAACATTTAATACTGCACGTGCAACTCTGGATGTATGTGATGGACATGCATCTTGCTGGAACCACATGTCCAGGCGCAATTGCAGAGGAAGATTTTCTAGTAAAATAGGAAGATCTGTATCTATTAAGATGGAATATCTATCACCGTTTAGATTTTCGTCGAAAAAAATAGGACCTACGATTTGACTTCCAATAATGCCGCACCAAACATTGACTTTCCAAACGTTTTGATGATTCATTTCTCTCAACCAGTGAGGATTAACTTGTGCCCAATAACGGCAGTTCCAAGTATTGACAGACCCATCACTTTTAAACGTACATTCGTCAGAAAATAAAATTTTTAAATGAAAATCTGGTGGCTGCTGTCTTATCCAATTGCAAAATGCAAGTCTTTGTCGGAAATCGTTATAATTAAACGCTTGGTGAACAGACATCCTATAAGGGTGAAACTTGTTTTTCCTTAAAATGCGCCAAATAATATCACGACTAATCTTAGAATCTCGTTCTCGGCGTCTTAAAGAATCATGAGGATTCAGTTCTGCCGATGTAAGAACTTCTGCTGCTCTTTCATCCCTAATTGGACGGCGAATCTGTCTATCTTTGTTATGATGAGGCTGAACGATACCTATAGTTTTGATTCGTTTTGATTCGATTAGCCAAACGTGAAAAAGTTTGTCGCGAATGAGGAATCCGATCAGGATAACGCTCTCGCCACAATCTTTCAGCTGCAGCGAATGTACCTTGACACTCACCCAAAATTAGCAACATATCATATGCCTCTTCATTCGAATAGGACATGGTTAGATAAACCGAAAATAATCAAAGCGTGCTACAAAAGTAAGGGAGGACGTTCTAATAGCGTTCTAATGCCTGTCGCAAGTTACACAGGATAATAATGAGATACACGGAGTGACTCACACGATACAACGAGTGGGAAAAGTGGTCGATTTTGAATGAGTGTGAAGTTGGTCGCACGAGCGAAGCGAGTGCGACCAACAAACTCTCTCAACGCTTACGTCATGTGCTTACGCACTGTGCCACATTACGCTCTTACACAACAAGTTTTTCTTTAAGAAAATTTTGTTTTTTTACATTAATTGATTCATATTGTTTGCAAAAATAAAAAGTAAGGAATTTGAATTATAAATACTTAACAAAATATTATGTCACAATACTGTAATTTTCAAGCCTTATAACTCGATAAGTACTTAATTATAGTGTTTTGGAAAGCTCTCGACATAAGCTATAAGAATGTGCAATAAAAAATAGGGGGTTCCATTTAAGAAACTGAAGGTGTCCTTGACCTGTCCTTAACGATGCCACCCAAGGTCAAATCAATGACACCATCTTATGTTCCCCTCAAAACCATACAATTTTTGTCTAAAACGTTTTTCTCTAAAATGCTTAGTTTTTGAAAGAAAAGGGGTGGGCGGGTGGTCTCAGACACCCGGTATATAATATATATATATATATTAGGGTGTGTCATTTTAGGGCGACTTTTTTTTTTCATTTCACGAATAGCATATATACTTCCAGGAAGGTAAAATAAGATACCTGGTAAAGTTTGAGCCCTTAATATTAATATTAACAAGTCGCTCATCGCGATTTTTTAGTTTTTATTTAGTATGATGGAAAAAATTTTATAACTATCTAACAAACAGTAATACAGCATTTTTCTACATAGGTTTTTTGTAGAAAATTGAACGATCTACAAAAAAGGTCTCTTGTATTTTTTTCATAAATATAACCATTTAGACGATACTAAGGTTTAAAGTTCAAAGTTTTGACCTTAATATCGTCTAAATGGTTATATTTATGAAAAAAATACAAGAGACCTTTTTTGTAGATCGTTCAATTTTGTACAAAAATATGTATTGGTTATTTCGTAATTATTGATAGTCGATATGATACAAAATTCATAAGAAGCAAAAACAATTTTATAAAATTTATCAAACTTTAACTTTGAATATCTTTTGAACGGTTAAATTTATGAAAAAATGATAAGAAATCTTTTTTGTAGATCGTTCAATTTTCTACAAAAAACCTATGTAAAAAAATGCTGTATTACTGTTTGTTAGATAGTTATAAAATTTTTTCCATCATACTAAATAAAAACTAAAAAATCGCGATGAGCGACTTGTTAATATTAATATTAAGGGCTCAAACTTTACCAGGTATCTTATTTTACCTTCCTGGAAGTATATATGCTATTCGTGAAATGAAAAAAAAGTCGCCCTAAAATGACACCCTAATATATATATATATATATATATATATATATATATATATATATATATATATATATATATATATATATATATATATATATATATATATATATATATGGGCAGATCCATTACTTTTCGACCAAAAGTTGCGGGGGTGGGTCACCGATTTTGATGCCGATTTTTTCCTCGAAAGTACACTAGAAAAGGAGATGATCCTGAAAATTTGAGCCCGATTCGATCAAATCCGGCCGCTGGAGAATTTTTGAATTTTGAAGAAAGTTGATTTTTCAGTCATTTTCAAAAATTTATGTCTCAGCTTCTATATAACTTAGAGACTCGTTTGAGGCCGCATTCTTTTCTGTAAACCCTTTACTTTTAAGGAAAAAATTGGTCATTGGTTTACACTCAAGTCCGGCTTCATGGCGAGCTGCTAACTAAACCACTGTTTTAGAGAAATTTTGCCTATTTTTGAAATGCTGTCATATCTACAGTTTTCGAAGTAGAGGGTTGATCAGCAGCTGATATTTTTTGTTCAGGTATACTCTGAAGAAATCTACCCACTTTTTACTTGATTGCTTCTATTTCGTTAAGTTATGGCCATCTAAAGCCGATCGATTTTCGAAAATCGCCATTTTCAGATAGCCAGAACTTTTTTCTTTCAACTCGAAATCCTTTGAAATTTTCAGGGAATATACTTCATTATATCCTTAAACAACCCTGAAAATTTCAATTTTGGAATAGAAGTGGTTTCCGAGTTATGAAGTTTTTAAAATGTCAACTTTTTGATTTAATATGACATTTTTTGTGGTTTTATCATCAATTTTGTAAATTTAATGTAAATAATTGATATTTTTCGGAAAATATATTCGAAAATAAGGAGCAAAACGGATTGTTTGAGAAAATTGAAGGAAAAAATTAATATTTTTTATTTTGATTTATTTGTTTAAAATTGTTCAAAGTTTATAGTACTAACGTTAATACTGTTATTTTTAATGTTTATTGTTAAAGATGGTATAGTTTTATATGTTATAATATGAAATACACATATTTACTTATTCTATTTATACTACTTGAATTTAAAAATTTTTTTTTGTTTATCAAATGAAGTTATGCCCATTTCTATGGTGTTTTCATTTATTGGCTTATAACAATGGTGCAGTCTTGTCTCTTTAATGGTCGAAACGCTGTCAAATCTTTTTTTTAGATGCCTTTGACTTTTTTAGACTTCAGTATCAGGAACCCATAATGCTCTGTAATAAATTGTAATTAATGATTCTATAATAGATGGATTTAGACATCAAATTGTACTATTTTAAATAAATATACCTGATGCTAGTTAATTCTTCAGAAACATACTAATCCATTAGAAATGTATGAGTATGTTTCTGAAGAATTAACTAGCATCAGGTATATTTATTTAAAATAGTACAATTTGATGTCTAAATCCATCTATTATAGAATCATTAATAATTACACTTTATAGAGCATTATGGGTTCCTGATACTGAAGTCCAAAAAAGTCCAAAGGCGTCTAAAAAAAAGATTTAACAGCGTTTCGACCATTAAAGAGAAAAGACTGCACCATTGTTATAAGCAAATAAATGAAAACACCATAAAAATGGGCATAACTTCATGCGATAAACAAAAAAAAATTTTAAATTCAAGTAGTATAAATAGAATAAGTAAAACATGTGTATTTCATATTATAACATATAAAATTATACCATCTTTAACAATAAACATTAAAAATAACAGTATTAACGTTAGTGCTATAAACTTTGAACAATTTTAAACAAATAAATCAAAATAAAAAATATTAATAATAAGATTCAAAGTTGAGCGACCCAACTGGCTAATGTTCATTTATTAAGTTCATTAACATTATACGGAATTTAGTGGATAGGGCTGTTTTACTCTCTAATACTCGGTTTCACTCTAAAAATGTCTCAATAATTAGAGAAATACTCGTTAACAATTGTTTTCCGATTGATGTAGTTAATAAGTACATTAACGTTCGACATCGCGAGCTAATTAAAAGATTGAATAATGACTGACGCGAGTGCAGACACGCAAGTGCGCAGAGATCGTGTCGACACTGTAACGATACCTTATGTCGAAGGCCTCAGTGCGAATATCGAACGTACAATGAGAGGTGTCAAGTTCAAGACACTTTTAACGATTCCAAAGAAACTGGAGTGTTTAATTAAGAAAGGGAAGGACAAATTACCGACTTCCAAACAGACCGAATTAGTTTACGAGATAGATTGTATAAATTGTGATTCCTGTTACATCGGACAAACAAAGCGACATTTAGAGACACGCATAAAGGAACATCGATGCGATATAAAAAAGCACGTCGACAATCATTCTGTGGTAACTAAACATCGGCTCACTCTAAACCACGATTTCGATTGGCAGAATCCAAAAATTTTGCACAATGAGAAACATTTTAGAAAAAGGGAGATTTCGGAAATGTTTTTCATAAAGAAAAACAAATACACCGTCAATCTCCAGAAAGATACGGAGAACTTGCCCTCGATATATGATCGGGTTATTGAGGCTGTATAATTTGTAATGAGTTCGGTCTGTTATTGTAGCGTTCTGGAACGCGTTTATGCTTCGGTTTTGCCATGTTGTACTTTCGGAACACGTCTTGCCACAATTCGTCAAAGTATACAATGCGTATCATTGTGACTTTGAATTTGGCACGTAACGGAGCTTGTGGAGAAAATGGAATGTGATTTTCTTCAAAATTTTACTTTGCGACTTTGAACTTAATATTTTATATTGTTGACGCACCTTGTTTGTAAGTTTTTACGATTTATCTTCGATTTGTCTCCCACGCATATAATTCACTTATTTATACTGACATATTCGGTTCCAGCTTGTCGCTCGCACGATGTAGCTTGGATGCAATATCTGGCGATGCACGACTTATTGCGTTAACTATGTAATGTTCTCACTTGAAAAGGACCTGATGACGGTCGAAACGTTGTGAACTTAATAAATGAACATTGGCCAGTTGGGTCGCTCAACTTTGAATCTTATTATTATCTACACACTGGCGGATTCAATAATTTACTTGATTATTAAAAAATATTAATTTTTTCCCTCAATTTTCTCAAACAATCCGTTTTGCTCCTTATTTTCGAATATATTTTCCGAAAAATATTAATTATTTACATTAAATTTACAAAATTAATGATAAAACCACAAAAAATGTCATATTAAATCGAAAAGTTGACATTTTAAAAACTTCATAACTCGGAAACCACTTCTATTCCAAAATTGAAATTTTCAGGGTTGTTTAAGGATATAATGAAGTATATTCCCTGAAAATTTCAAAGGATTTCGAGTTGAAAGAAAAAAGTTCTGGCTATCTGAAAATGGCGATTTTTCGAAAATCGATCGGCTTTAGATGGCCATAACTTAACGAAATAGAAGCAATCAAGTAAAAAGTGGGTAGATTTCTTCAGAGTATACCTGAACAAAAAATATCAGCTGCTGATCAACCCTCTACTTCAAAAACTGTAGATATGACAGCATTTCAAAAATAAGCAAAATTTCTCTAAAACAGTGGTTTAGTTAGCAGCTCGCCGTGAAGCCGGACTTGAGTGTAAACCAATAACCAATTTTTTCCTTAAAAGTAGAGGGTTTACAGAAAAGAATGCGGCCTCAAACGAGTCTCTAAGTTATATAGAAGCTGAGATATAAATTTTTGAAAATGACTGAAAAATCGACTTTTTTCAAAATTCAAAAAATTCTCCAGCGGCCGGATTTGATCGAATCGGACTCAAATTTTCAGGATTATCTCCTTTTCTAGTGTACTTTCGAGGAAAAAGTCGACATCAAAATCGGTGACCCACCCCCGCAACTTTTGGTCGAAAAGTAATGGATCTGCCCATATATATATATATATATATATATATATATATTAGGGTGTGTCATTTTAGGGCGACTTTTTTTTCATTTCACGAATAGCATATATACTTCCAGGATTTTATATATATATATATAATGGGACGTTTCACGTCAACCGGATCACTTGTTTGCCCAAAATTTGAAGCGACCTACGAAGATGTTTGATAGCTCAAAAAATCAGTCTTTACTAGTACTTTCGAAAGTCATGCCCCGTTTTGAAATCCAAGATGTCTGATTCAATATGGCGGCTGAAAGCCTGAAAATTGGAGAAAAATCTACATAATTTAACGTAATCATGTTTTTAAATATTGATTCGGTTTTGAAATGGCTTGGTAAGGAGTTTTCAGTGTCTCTGATCACAATCCTGGAGTTGAATAACTGATATCTAAGATGGCGGATCCAATATGGCGACTGAAAGTGTAAAAATTAGTAAAAAGCTAATCTTATCTTGGTTACATTACTGAAATTTAAGACGGCGTATCCAATATGGTTGCAGAAACCGTAAAAAGACTACTTAATTTAAAAATCAAATTGTTACTGTGGTTACTACCCTAACGTTTTTTTTTTTTCCAGAGTAGTTAGTGAGCAATCCCATCGGTAACTCAGTGAGTTGTTAATATTATATTTTCTCCAGCAGTTTTTTCAGAAGTTGATGAAACTTTCCTAACTTTCTTAAAATCAAATGTTGCTTCTCCAACAGTCCTTTTCAGGATAGTTGGTGAGCGAATACTATAGGTTGCTCAGAGTTACTGTGGTGGCTTTCCTAATGGTCCTTTTCAGGATAGTTAGTGAGCATTTCCATCGGTAACTTAGTGAGCTATCGCTATATTTTCTCCAATAATCCTTTTCAGGATAGTTGGTGAAAATTTCTTTTTCGCGGTTCAGTAAGCTGGTGTTGCTTCTCCAACAGTCCTTTTCAGGATAGTTGGTGAGCGAATACTATAGGTTGCTCAGAGAGTTACTGTGGTGGCTTCCCTGACGGTCCTTTTCAGGATAGTTAGTGAGCATTTCAGGATAGTTAGTGATGTTGCTTCTCCAACAGTCTTTTTCAGGATAGTTGGAGAAGCAACATCAGCTTACTGAACCGCGAAAAAGAAATTATCACCAACTATCCTGAAAAAGACTGTTGGAGAAAATATATCGATAGCTCACTAAGTTACCGATGGAAATGCTCACTAACTATCCTGAAAAGGACCGTTAGGGAAGCCACCACAGTAACTCTCTGAGCAACCTATAGTATTCGCTCACCAACTATCCTGAAAAGGACTGTTGGAGAAACAACATTTGATTTTAAGAAAGTTTGGAAAGTTTTATCAACTTCTGAAAAGACTGCTGGAGAAAATATAATATTAACAGCTCACTGAGTTACCGATGAGATTGCTCACTAACTACTCTGGAAAAAAAAAACGTTAGGGTAGTAACCACAGTAACAATTTAATTTTTAAATTAAGTAGTCTTTTTACGGTTTCTGCAACCATATTGGATACGCCGTCTTGAATTTCAGTAATGTGTGTTGTATGAAAGGAGACAAGTTTAGCACTCCCCTAGACAAGGATGGATTACACATGTACTGGTAGGCACTGTCGTCAATTGACGGCACTTACCACACATCTTTTAGTGGGGAGGTCCACGGACGAATCAGCGCGTTTCCCGGGACCTCCCCTTCATAGCACGGTTAGGGTCACTCATGGGAGTTTTAGCCGGTAAGCCACGCGCGCGCGAGCGTGCGTGGAATCCGGCACTCTCCCGTCCCGCCCCGGGGGCGGGGGGTCTTCCCTCTTCGGAGGGAAACTGGGTAAAGCCCGGGGGGGGGGACGCCCCCCGATCGGGGCACGATGTGCCTCGTGACTGGTTGTCCCCGTAACCCGCCGAGGTGATCCCAGTTGTGGAAGATTTCTCCCATGTAAAACAAAAAAAAAATTTCAGTAATGTAACCAAGATAAGATTAGCTTTTTACTAATTTTTACACTTTCAGTCGCCATATTGGATCCGCCATCTTAGATATCAGTTATTGAACTCCAAGATCGTGATCAGAGGCACTGAAAACTCCTTACCATTTCCAAGCCATTTCAAAACCGAATCAATATTTAAAAACATGATTACGTTAAATTATGTAGATTTTTCTCCAATTTTCAGGCTTTCAGCCGCCATATTGGATCAGCCATCTTGGATTTCAAAACGGGGCACATGACTTTCAAAAGTACTAGTAAAGACTAATTTTTTGAGCTATCGAACATCTTCGTAGATCGCTTCAAATTTTGGGCAGACAAGAGATCCGGTTGACGTGAAACGTCCCATAGGTCCAGAGGTATGTTCCGGGACTGTTTACGTTTTCTGTGTATGTACAGTCCTGGAACATACTCTTATAACATAGAACGTGAATTTTTCATATTTCAGATAACAATAAACTTTTATCATATAGTATATAATATAATTAATATAAATCCATATTTTACATTATTTACAATATAATGAAAGTATTATTCATAAGACTTGTACATAAAGAAACGGATCTTACATAAGCGAAACACAGTCTTAAGATATATAAAAAACATATCAAATCTACTTATTTATATATATATCTATATATGGAGCATTCCACGCCAATTCGCAAGGGGTCAAACTTCGACCTTTTTATTTTTGATGGCTGCTCGTTTTTTTACAGGTTCTTTACGAGTACTATACCCATGTAAGATCGTTTATATAATAAATGTAGCGTTTCCGAAATAGAGCCTGCGCAAAATGAGGACTGCAAAATTTTTAATGAATTTTTTCCTATTAGACAACGTCTAAGAAAAAAATTCATTGAACATAAAATACGCTATTTAGATCATAGTTAAGAAAAAAATTACTCCAAATTTTTATAATAATAATTTTAAACTAATAAAGTAAAAAAACAAAAATTTGAATATCTCGAAAACCCCATTTTCTATTTTTTTGAAATTTATAGGGAATATTCTAATGAGTATTAGAAAAATTTTAAGACTAGTCCGAAGTTGCGCAGAATTTTTGGGAATTTTTTATAAATTTTTTTGTGAGGCAGTAGTAATATTTGACTCACAAAAGTGTAGTTAAAAACGCGTTTTAGACAATTCTGTATCGATTTAGATACACTTTTTTTTAGTGATTGACGTTACTATGATGAAGATCTTGGCATAGCACACGACAATTGCGGTGAACAGTATGGGAAAGGCGAAAAAAATAGATATATGAGAAAATTTAATTCAATAAGTATATTTATTTAAGAACATATTATTTTATTATTTTGTGCTCAGTATAATTATTCAAAAATGAGTAATCTTTAACAATTAATTTATAATTTTTATTTGGTATGACGCAGTGGACACGTTGAGTCTAGATATTCTTTTCGTTCTTTTCGTTTGATCGTACCGACCTGTCAAAAATTCGGCGGCGATTTCATAATTTTTTTTGTCCCAATACTTGACGTATTGGGACGGGGCAAAAATTTTGCAGTCCTCATTGAAATAAAAAAAAATATAAAATTGCTGCCGAATTTTTGACAGGACGATCAAACGAAAAGAATACCTTAGACTCGACGTGTCCACTGCGTCATACCAAGTAAAAATTATAAATTAATTAATTGTTATAAAATTACTTAATTGTTAAATTATAAAATTACTTAATTGTTATAAATTAATTGTTAGAGATTACTCATTTTCGAATAATTATACTAAGCACAAAATAATAAATATGTTCTTAAATAAATGTACTTATTGAATTAAATTTCCTCATAAATCTATTTTTTTCGCCTTTTCCACACTGTTGATCGCAATTGTCGTGTGCTATGCCGAGATCTTCATCATAGTAACGTCAATCACTAAAAAAAAGTACATCTAAATCGATTCAGAATTGTCTGAAACGCGTTTTTAACTACACTTTTCTGAGTCAAATATTACTACTGCCTCACAAAAAAATTTATAAAAAATTCCCAAAAATTCTGCGCAACTTCGGACCAGTCTTAAAATGTTTCTAATACTCCCTAGAATATTCCCTATAAATTTCAAAAAAAATAGAAAATGGGGTTTTCGAGATATTCAAATTTTTGTGTTTTTTTATTTTATTAGTTTAAAATTATTATATAAAAATTTGTAGTAATTTTTTTTCTAACTATGATCTAAATAGCGTATTTTATGTTCAATGAATTTTTTTCTTAGACGTTGTCTAATAGGCGAAAAAATTCATTAAAAATTTTGCAGTCCTCATTTTGCGCAGGCTCTATTTCGGAAACGCTACATTTATTGTATAAACGATCTTACATGGGTATAGTACTCGTGAAGACCTGTTAAAAAACGAGCAGCCATCAAAAATAAAAAGGTCAAAGTTTGACCCCTTGCGAATTGGTGTGGAATGCTCCATATATATATATGTTCCCAGTGGTCTTTCTTGCGTTTTATGCCAAAAGGTACAAATGAAAGAATAATATTTAAGATCCCAGAAAATAAGAAAAAAAATAGTTTGTTGAGATTCGAGGTTCGAAAGTGCCTCGTTTAGCTGGAAATAACAGCGCGTACTTGTATATATAAGATTAAAAATTCTTAGTGGTCCTTCCTGCGTTTCAACAAACTATTTTTTTTTTTACTTTCAGAGATCTTACTTTCTTTTACTTTCAAAGGATTAAATTAAATTAAATTAAATTAAATATATTTAAGATTTCTAAAAGTTAAAAAAATTGTTAAAACGCAGAAAGGACCACTAAAAGAATTTTTAATCTTATATATGGGGCTTTCCACGTCAATTTGCGAGGGGTCAAACCTCGAACTTTTTATTTTTGATGGTGGCTCGTTTTTTAGCAAGTCTTTACGATTACTAGCGTTTCCGAAATAGTATACGTATATAATATGTATATAATATGTATTTTATGTTCAATGAATTTTTTTTCTTTTGCAGTCCTTATTTTGTGCAGGCTCTATTTCAGAGAAACGCTACATTTATTATAGAAACGTTCTTACATGGGTATAGTACTCGTAAAAACCCGTTAAAGAACAAGCCACCAACAAAAATTAAAAAGTCGAGGTTTGACCCCTCGCAAATTGGCGTGGAATGCCCCATATACAAGTACGCGCTGTTATTTCCGGCTAAACGAGGCATTTTCAAACCTCGAATCTCAACAAACTATTTTTTTCTTACTTTTAGGGATCTTAAATATTGTCTTCGAGTAATTATGGGAACCAGTCCCAATGACCGCGACCTTGACATATGTTGTCAATGACCCTGAGTAACTTTTCTTCATAACTTAGCTGTCGCTCATTCTTCATTAAAAAATTATTAACAAAAAAAGTTTGAAAAATATAGCAGTTATTTTGAGTATAGAAAGGTACAAACGACTAATGTATGTGAAAATAGTACATGCATGAACAAAGAAAAATTATTTAAAGCAGTGAATCGTTAATATATTGAACAATCTTTTTGTTAAAGTAGAGAATAGTTAGCACAGGAAAGGATAAAAATGAAGATAAGAGAAGATACCGCCAATGATCTTGACCTTGACATATGTTGTCAAGAACATGACCCTGAGTAACTTTTCCTTATAACTTAATCGTCGGTCATTGCTTATTTAGAAGTTATGAACAAAAAAGTTCAAGAAATATACAAGTTTGTATCAGTAGTAGAGGAAGTAATTTGCTGATATATAATATGTGTAGAGTCTACAGTGTAGAATCTACACTGTAGACAGTACACATGTAGGCTATTGCCCCTCCCCCGGAAGCAAAGGTGGTTGGGGGTGGACGTTGGTCGCATGAAAAGTTGACAACCTCAACCGTACAATGATAGATCTCGTTTTGCCTTATAAGTAGGGGGGGAGGGGGTGAATCTCGCTGTGCGCGGAAAGTACAATCCTGTTTAAAGAACCCTCTATTCAAAGCAAGGTTCACCCCACCCTACCTCACTCCTGCTTACAGGGCAAAACAAGGTCTATCATTTTGGCTGCATCCAGAAGCACGACCGCTCACTGAGCGCTCATTGAGCGCTCAGTATATCCCCTAAATCTATCTACTGAATACAAACGCTCTCTGAGCTGCTCGCGGTGAGCGCTCGCCACTTTCATGAGCGTAGTTTTCTATCGCTCACTCAGTTCACTTTACGCTCTCTCTTCAATCTTCGCGCCAATTTAATATCCCTAAAAGTTAGTAACTAATATAATTCTTATGCTGTTGTTAATTTTTATCTTTTAGTTGGAAAGTTAAGTTATTCTTGTTTGCAAATAATCAAAAAATTAACATATTAATTAGTTAAACATTATTTATATGTACACATTTTTTGTACATATTTTTGAAATAATCTAATCTACAAAGTTGCGTGTGTGTGTGTGTGTGTGTCCGTGCGTGCGTGCGTGCGCGTGTGCGTGTGATCTATTCTTTATCATACTTTCAATTTTTATATCACACTTTTTTGGTAATTATATTTTTTTAAACAATTTATTTCTTATGTAATTACTAATTTTTAGTAAAGAAAACATCTTAATACACTCGGCACAAAAACATAATATGCTTATACTGCAAAAGAGAAAAAATTATATTTATACAAAATTACAAATTTTAATAATTATGTAACATGCAAAATATAAAATACATCTTTACACTCTAGCTAATAACATTTAGGGCCATTCTACAATACGTTGCAAACGATGGCAACTGTTAGTTGAAAAGTGTTATTTCTGATTGCCGATTGCCAGTTACTGTCGCCAAAAAAGTTAAAAATTCGCCAACTCTCTTTTGACAACCGCAAATGACAAGCGCAATCGGAAATAACATTTTTCAACTACCATCGTTTGCGACGTATTGTAGAATGGCCCTTAAATAAAGCATTTGTATATTTTTACAGGTGGCAGATAGTAAAGATAGAAATTAATAATTACGCAGATCTTTAGAGACGTAGATGTCTATTATAAATGTAAATAAATATCTATAACTTATACGTCACATAAATGCGTATAGTGAACTGTTGTGAGCATATATCCAGTACATCAAAAATGCTCACTGAGCGGCTACCTGTGAGCGCTCAATGAGCGCTCAATGAGCGATCGTGCTTCTGGATGCAACCATTCTACGGTTCAAGTTTTCAATTTTCCACGCGAACCAACGTCCACCCTCTACTCACCCTTGCTTGCGAGGGAGGAGTGATAGTCTACATGTATACTGTCTGTACACACATCAGCAAATTACTTTCTTTAGTATCGACACAAACTGTTATATTTCTCAAATTTTTTGTTCATAACTTTTAAATAAGCAATGAGCGACGATTAAGTTATAAGGAAAAGTTACTCAGGGTCATGTCCTTGACAACATATGTCAAGGTCAAGGTTATTGGGGCTGGTTTTCCTATACTAAATAATTATCCAGATTACTATAATAAAACCAAAAGCAGAATGTCATTTCGTAATCATTCAAACGATATATATTCTGTTTGTACTAATAAAGTTATGTTTAAAATACAGACAAAGTAAATGAACACAACTGTCAGTATTGGACAAACTAAATCTTTGGCAAAGATTCATTAAATTTCGACATCACTAGTCATTAATAGTTTAGACTGGCATTGTTGATACAATCTGTCTAAGAAGAGCGTGATTAACATAATTACGATAAATATTTACCGTTATCTGAGATTATGTCCGCGCAAGCTCTGCTGGCAAAGCATGAGCTTCTTGAGAACGGTAATGTATATCTGTCAAAATATTCTACTCGAATGTGTTGACAAATTGCTGGCATATTACCAGCATTTTGGATAACAGCCAACAAAATAAACAAATAAGTCTTAATAAATATGAGTTCAAAAGTAAACTGTTTCCGAGTTTTAAAATAGAAATACTTCCCTAACTCCTATTTATCATAAAATTTATTCAATATATTTATACAGGGTGTTTTAATTTCCCCAGGCAAATATCTCGGAAAATATGGAATATACGAAAAAATGTTTCAAACAGAAGTAGGGTGCGTTCGGTTTGGACGCTCACGCGCTGTAAGCGCTTATGAGCGTTACTCACGTCGTTCGCTTTGAAGTTGTAAGCGCTTATGGATCGACTAATTACGTCATCGTGACGTCATAACTTCTGCTGACAAACGCTTATTTCTGCAAGGTAAAGCAGTATGAGCGTGATCAAGCGTAAGCGCTTACGTTCATTTCGGAACGCATTGTTAGCAGATTGCATATCAACAAACATGTCGTCGAATCGAATTATAGACGGAAAAATTGTAACGAAATTCCAATTTCTGCAGTATTTAACGCAGTGGCTTTTCCTATATTGAATTTCTCACAAATGGATCTGTACATAATTTAAATTTTAAGCAAGGAAAAATTATATGCATACAAAAATAAATTAAAAATTGAATAAACGAAATATACTCTCTCCTGAATAAATCAAATAAAGGGTAGTGAGAGAGACAATCAGAGCCACGCGCGGTAATTAATGCGCAATCAAAATAAGTCAATAATAAAATATATTAGTTAATACAAATTCGGTCGTTTTGACACTTTTTTTGTGTCATCTTCAGCGTAAAAATGAAAATAATACATGAAAATTTTAAATGACTAGACACTACAAGCGCGCGCGCAGCGCGCGCCATTTAGCTTTTTTTATAACAAAACATTTACACCACAATAAAAAAATAACTGCGTTTTGAATAAGTAACTTTAATTGTCATTCGACTTTGTGGCGATGACAGCCACACAAATCGTATGGCGAAGCAAGCCGGGATGCAAGCTTCACACGAGATAACATCTGACACGAAGTAATGCTCGCAATACATCGAGATAACCAATCAGCATCGCGGAAAAGGAGCAACAATAAATTCGACTATCGACTTAACACGGCCTTTTTAAGAGTGGATAAATTGCAGTCAATCGCGATAAAATGAGTCAATCAGTAGAAAAGCGCAGTCAAATCAATAAAATAAAATTCATACGAAATGTTCGGTAGTATGTCAGCATATGCAAATGCTCCGAATTGATCGCACCTTCGACGTTTACTCCCAGGTTGGAAGACCAGACCAGATAGAAAGGAGAGATTCGACTGTCCTTTCTAAACCATGAATCGGAGTCGCAATATGTTAAAAAACGCAATGTATCAGTATTAAAATTACAATCACGAATTCTTACTTACGAACCATTACAGACCAGTAAGTCGCAGTCTTAAAATGTATCTGTCGCTCTGACATGTCGTGAGTGAGTGAAGCGTTGGTAGAAATCGGAAGTTTAACATAATAAAAGCGGTGTGTACATGGAGTTAATGGTGGGGATAAAAATTCACAACGAATAACTCTAAATTTTTGATAACTTATCAATAACGTTCAAATAAGTATCCGGTAAACCTTCCGTGTCCGTCTGCAAATTCAATCTATTTTCCTGTCTCTTTATGCACAGCATCTCGGAAATTAAGCGTTTATAAAAATACGATTCATTATCTAGAATTTTCACATTATTCCAATCAAAATTATGATTTAATGCTAATCTATGATCTGTTATAACAGAATGATTAAATCCAATTTATATATGGCTGGTGTTTGACTTCCGCTTTCGGTGCGACAGAGGAGACAGGTGTGAGAGTGCTGAAGAGAGTAAAGTGGATTGAAGTGAGTGAGAGAGGAGGCAGAGGAGGGAGAGAGTGGCAGAGCGGGAAGACGTGGAGGCAAGAGAACGAGAGGCAAAAAGGGTGAGTGGAGGAGCAGCTGGGAAGGGAGAACGAAGGGCAGAAAAGTGACAAGTCACAGAGACGAGTTGGGCACGAACGATAGGAAGAGTAGACGGGTGACGCGGTGGGGGAAAGGAGCCGCGTGCGGTAGAGCGCGGCAAGGCACGAACGGTAGTAAGAGTAGAGGGGCGACGCGACGGGAAATCCGAGACGCGGAAGGGCATAGAGTAGGGAAGAGGGAAGGGAGAAGCGAATAGGAGAGATAACGAATAGGAGGGACAGGCAAAGGTAGGAGTGGCGGATGGAGCAGGAGAGGGAGGTGAAAATAGAGAGTGGACAGCAGGGAGATAAAGGAAAGAAGAGAGAAGGCGAGGGGGAGAGGAAAGCAAGAGGCAGACCGACAAAGGCGGAGGAGCTTGGCAAGCAGAGAGGAAGAACGGATAGTCTTGGGTCGGTATTAGACTATTTACAGAAAAGGAAAAGGGAAGAGCTAGAGGAGGCAGAGAAGACTAGATTCGAGGAAGAAATTCTAGAAAGGTTCAACGAAACAAGGAGGACCATCAGATCACCTCCAGCGAAGGTTAAAAAAGGAGAAGAGGGTAAAGAAAACATGGAGATAGAAGAGATGTTCAAGGAGATTCTAAGAAAAATGGAAAGAACAGGAGAAAGAAAGGAGAAAAGAGAAAGAAGAGATTAAAAACGAGATTAAGGGACTGAAGGAGGAATTGAAGAGAAGGGAGGAAATGTGGAAGAAACAGAAAGAAGCGCTGGAAGAGAGAGTAAAGGGGCTAGAGGAGAAGGTGGAGGAAAAGATTAAAAGGTTGGAGGTGAAAATAGGAGAGAGAAAGAAGGAGAAAGAAGGGGAGGCAGGAAACGAAAATGAGGAAGTGGTGGAGAGGATGAGAGAGATAGAGAGAAAGCTGGAAAGGAAGGAGAAGGAAGAGAGAAGAAAAAATATAGTAATAAGGGGACTAGAAGTGAAGGAGGGAGGGAGGAGACAAGAGGCGGAAAAGTTATTGGAGGGAATGAAAGCCAAAGTGAAGGTAGTAGAGGTGAGGAAAATAAGGGGAGATATAGAAAAGGGAACGGAAATGGTGCTGGTAAAATTGGAGAATGTAGAGCAAAAATGGGAGGTGATGGAGAAAAAGAGGAGCTTGGTGGGGAGAAAGGAGAGAATAATGGAGGATTTGTCATGGGACGAAAGAAGGATGAACTGGAGATTGAGAGAGATTGCGAGAAAAGAGGAAAGAGAGGGTAGGAAGAGCGTGGGTTTAAAGCAGGAAGAATAAGATTAGAAAATGTATGGTGGAGGTGGAACATGGAAGAGGGGGTGTTAAAGGATGAGAGAGGAAGGGTAAGAAAGGAGAGGGGAGGAGAGAAGGAGGAGAAGGGAGGCAAATTAGGAGGAGGAGGAGTAGGATCGGGGACGGGGGGAATAGGAGGAAGAAGGAGGGGAAAGGGGGGTCGGAGGAGTCAGAAGAGGGAGGAGGGGAAGGAAGAAAGGGAGAGGAGGAAGGGGAGGGAAAGAAAGGAGGAGGATAGTGGTAGAGAGACGAAGTGAGCAATAAATGAATCGTGTTTCAGATTACCCAGGAATATCCAGGATGGAAGAGGAAGGGAGAATAATGGCGGAGGCGGTGGGAAGAATTATGGAGGAGAAATTCAAGAAGTTGACGAAGGAAAAGAAGGAGGAGGAGAGAAGGAAGGAGGAGAGGATGGAGGAGTTGGAGGAGAAGGTAAGGAAGATGGCAAAGGAGAAGAAAGAGGCGGATAAAAAGAAGGAGGAGAGAATAGAGGAGCTTGAGGAGAAAGTAAGTAGAATGGAGAGAAAGTTGGAGAGAATGGAGAATAATGGAGACAAGACCAAAAGGAAGAGGGAGGATTCTGAGGAGAGGGGGGGGGACGAAGAGGAAATGGTGGGCGAGGGTGGGAGAGAAAAACGAGGAGGAGCTAAGAAAAAAAAAATGTAATACTAAGGGTGGAAAAGGAGGTATGGGGAGACAAAGGGTCACACTGGGAGAAGGTGAGGGAGGTTTTCGAGGAGGGACTAAAGGTAAGGGTGACGGTGAGGGAGGTTTTTGTAGTGGGACAGAGAGGAGCGTGGATAACGCTCCTGGTGAAACTAAAGGACGAAGAGGAGAAATGGCGGGTGATTGAGGCGAGGAGAAAGGCGGGTAACAGCGTAGGAGTGAAGATCGACGAGGATAAGTCGGTGGAGAGGAGAGATAGAGAAAGAGAGGAGAGAGGTGAAAATGGAAGGGAGAGGGTACAAGTATAAAGGGAGATCGGAGGAGGATATAATCTCTAAGGATATGGAGGAAAAATTACTGATGGAGTCGGAAGAGGATGAGAAGGAGGGAAGAAAGAGGGACTGGGCCAATTGTGGATAGGACGAGCCGAGGGGAGGGGGGCCAAGGATGGGGCCTGCACGAGAGCGGAGGAGAAGGGAGAAGAAGAGGAACAAGAGGAGCAGCGATTAAACGTCAATTATTATGATTTTGATTATGTTTATATTATGAGTATTATTATGATTAGGTTTGAGTTCTGAATTGATTTAGAGTTTGTTGTGAAAGAGTGATTGTGATTATGTTATAGATTGTAATGAGGTTTGGGTACGTTCCTCGTAAAAACAAAACGCCTTGTAAAACCCTGTGGGGATATACAATAAACTACATACATACATATGGCTGGTGTTTCTTAATTCTTGTTTGTAATTGTCTCCTCGTTTGGCCTACATAAGATGCGTTGCAATCATGACAGTTAATTTTGTATACTACGTTACATTCTTTAGAACGTGGGAGACTATCCTTATGAGCTTTTATGAAGGTTCGCATTTTGTTTAAGCTATTATACAATAATCTCACTTTTAGATCCTTTGTTATGTTCTTAAATTGTTCTCCGTAAGTAAGAATTTCTGATTGTAATTTTAATACTGATACATTGCGTTTTTTAACATATTGCGACTCTGATTCACGGTTTAGAAAGGAAAATCGAATCTTTCCTTTCTACCTGGTTTTCCAACCTGAGAATAAACGTCGAAGATGCGATCGGAGCATTTGCATATCGGCATATCCTGACAGACTACCAAACATTCGCATGAATTTTATTTTATTGATTTGACTGCGCTTTTGTACTGATTGACTTATTTTATCGCGATTGACTGTAATTTATCGTTTGAAAATTTCATGTATTATTTTCATTTTTACGCTGAAGATGACACAAAAAGTGTCGAAACGTCCGAATTTGTATTAACTAATATATATATTTTATTATTGATTTATTTCGATTGCGCATTAATTACCGCGCGTGGCTGTGATTGCCTCTCTCACTTCCCTTTATTTGATTTAAAAATTGAAACAACAATGTGTAATAATAATATTAATAACATACGATATGAATCTGGGGTGGCCATTTTCCATATAGCGATAAATAATTGTTTTTCAGGTGATATTGTTTTACGTCTTGATTTTGATATTAATAATTTAGGTTTTAAAATTTGTAGAATAAAATTAAATGTTGCTTGCTTTATTCTAAAAAAAGGGTTTATTTTATAAATTAAATATTCTTTTTCATCAAATAATAATTCTAATAATGTTATTATTTGTGCAACTATAACACACAATAACCTATCATCTGCCATTTTGACGTGCTCATAATCGCTTACATTTCCAAAACGAACGACATTTCTTACTATTGTAAGCGCTCAGATACCAAATCGAACGATTGAAAACAGCGTTTATAAGCGTGAGCGCTTACAGCGCGTGAGCGTCCAAACCGAACGCACTCGTAGTATGATATCAAGGAGGACAGATGATGAAAATGTATACTTGACCTTCAGTGATCTTTTAAATAGTAAGTCAATGTGATCGATGTTTTTTTAAATGAAATTTTCCAGTTTTTATTGCATATTTTTGCATGTCCTTGTCGAGACGTTTTCTAATCAAAACACTATAATAAAGCTCTCTTTTATTAAGAATTTCCTGAGATATTTTAAATTTTGTCGGATACTTTTAATATAAATATAAAATATTTTGTAAAAGTATTCACTTTTCAATGACTTTATCTTGATACTTTTACTTTTACGTAAAATAATGAAGAGAATTGAATAATAATTTTAATTTTAACATATTTGCAATTTTGTAAAATTAAATGTGTTCACAACATGCAATCAAAAATAATTTTTTTTAAACAATTGATTTTGTTTATTATTTTATATATAAAAGTAGGTAAAGTTATCGAAGAAAAGTGAATACTTTATAAGATATTTCATATTTTATATTAAAAGTATTATGACAAAATTTAAAATATTTCAGGAAATTTTTAATAAAAAGGAATTTTATTAGTGTTTTGAAAACGTCTCAACAAGGGCTACAAAAATATGCAATAAAAATGGGAAGTTATATTTAAGAAAACAATTATTTTACATTAACCTGGACATAAAAAGATCACTCAAGGTCATGTTCATATTTTCATCATTTGTCCCCTTTGATACCCTACAATTTTTGTCTCAAACCTTTTCCCGTATTTTCCGAGATATTTGTCTGGGGAAATTAAAACGAAACACCCTGTATACCCGAGTAGAAATTTCAGTTACTGTCTGAACAGGTCCAGATCAGGTGTGCCATAATACATAATCTGGCCCTGGTAAAGTCACCTGACATGGTCCTGACAAGATGTGTAACGCATTGCATGTTCAGGACCGGATTTCATTTACCTAATAAGGACCATGTCAGCCGAATTCATGAGGACCCTTTTAGGCATAATATTCAGGACATTATCAGGATAAAGAAAAAGGGCCCTTATAGGGCAAGATATAAGGGCACTATCAGGACCTCAAATGACTATTATTAATTGTACTTTTATGATATTTATTGTTTATTTAGAAGACATATTTTTATATTCATCCAATGTATAGACGTTACAGGATAATACAATAACATAAAACTTTTACAACCAAAACGAAAAGTAAATTTTCTTTGACGTGCGAACAATAAAACCGTCACATAACTATAAAAACGCAAAATTATAAAAAACAAAATATTGTAATATTATAATAATATTATAAAATATATAATCTTTACTCTTATATCTTTATTTTCACAGCTATTTTTATTGCTTCTCGCTGCTGCCTTATTCGCTCTCGTTTACTTCATTACTCTCATCTTTACCTTGGTTATTCTTTGGCTTTCTCTTCGGCTCGTTTTTATTTTTATTCCTTTTTGGCTAATATATTGTTATTTTTGATCATCTCTTGTTGCCGTACAAAGCGAAATCCGTCCAGTCTTTTGCATTATTCAAAACTTTGCCCATGAGTTGTTGAAATTGTTTTGAGTTAATAGATTCTTTATGAGCACTTAAAAATAGTCCTAGAATTCAAAAATGTCCACCATTATAGATGGTAAGAAAAAATTAATGAGATAAGAAGATCGAAATAATCTTTTTGTACCTTCTAGCACCTTATAAAGATGCGTATCCTCGAATAGTTCTTTGTCCTTCATCTTTTTAACAGCTGTAAATTTTAGAGCAACTAATCTAATTGTTACGGGCAATTTGATAAATTAGGCATTATGCATAATGGCCGGGCAATATGCATAATGCCCAATTTGCTCGGTCAATATGATTAATAGAAAAGAATTAATCAAATTGCCCGGTCATTATGCATATTTCCCAATGCTAAATGGTCATTTTGGTAAATCATCTCATTTGAGTTGATTTTCCCGGCAATCTTAAGCCCCTTGTATAATAGGCGATAGCGATAGCGATAGCGACAGCGACAAAGTTGCCAACAAAGGTATAGCTTTGTTTGATTTTCATTTTTGTATTTAACTATTTAAAGCGCGTCATCTAACCTATGTAGGTTAGTAACGCGCTTTAAACAGTTAAATACTTTTAAAGCGCATCACTAACCTACATAGGTTAGATGACGCGCTTTAAAAGTATTTAACTGTTTAAAGCGCGTCACTAACCTACGTAGGTTAGATGACGCGCTTTAAAAGTATTTAACTGTTTCAAGCGCGTCACTAACCTACATAGGTTAGATGACGCGCTTTAAAAGTATTAACTGTTTAAAGCGCGTCACTAACCTATATCTCGCTTCGCGGGGCAGAGCGACACTTTTTTCTGCCAGATTCGGTCGTTTTGTGCAAAAACGCGTCGATTAAGCCTAAGTTCAACGAAATCAGTGAGGAGGCCACTATTCTGCACATTTACCAAATAATTTATTAATTTGTCTATTATAAATTATGTTTAAACACAAAATATAAAATATTTTAGTGCATGAACTCATCGTAAGTAAGAAAGTGAAATTATAGACAGACTGCCATTCTTTTTAGAAAGATATTTTAATATATTAACCACATTTCCCACTTGTCTGTGGGCATTATGCATAATGACCGGTCAGTTTGATTAATTTGAACATTTTTGCGTCTATTATTCAAATGGCCCGAAAGAAGCGGGCATTATGCATATTGGCCGGCCATTATGCATAATGACCGAATTAATCAAATTGCCCGTAACATAATCATGAAAAACCTGCAACCCGATTTCCCTCGGTCTCGCTAGCCGAAGGGGCGCGGCTGCAAATTAATCGTCGAACAACCAGACGATAGCTCAGAGAGGCCGACAATATTAAATCTCTTACCGTAATTCCCGTATCTAGGATATTAGGCGATACCTTCTGATTGGGCGCCAGGTGCGATTATAGACGCGCACCACGTCTCGACGATGTCCGTTCGCCCGGCCTCAGCGCAAATTCAGGGCGTAGCTCCGCGTGATAGAGGTGAAGGTGGAGAGGGAACGTAACGCAATTGACACAAAATGAAGATCAGCAATTAAACAATAACAATCAAATGTATTTCATAAAGAGAACCAAATCAAGACGGGAATTCACGACCTGACATCGCTCAGGTGACCGGTAGCAACGCGGTGGCCGAAACGGCAACGAATGTCCGCGCAAAGTACGTGATCTTCACGTCCGCGAGATTCTCTTCTCAAAGACGCACAACAGTCTCGACTCGACAAACGCAATAGTCCCGGTGCGCCAAGCGCAATACGCAATAATCTCGGTGCGCCAAGCGCAATGATCCCAATTCGCATTTACCGTCGCGTCACCCCGTACATTGGTGCGCTCGCGAATTCTCCCTTGAGCGAGCGCGACGATACTTGCTCGCAACCGCGACACAAAATATCCGCGACGCTCTCGGTCTCTCGAGACGCACGATACTTCTCCGCGCACGGCAAACACCCGGGCGCCCGAAGGCGCAACGCGACAATATTAATCGCAAGTACCGAACACGCCACAATACCAATTCCGAATCTCAAAATATATAACACCGAATACACAATATCGAATACGAATCGCAAACACGAATTGACTGTCGACCGCCAGCGGGGTATCGAGGAGGGCCTTCTATAATGTTCTCGGCTACGATCTCGGCCGGCCACGTGCCCGCGACTTCCGGTTAATGTTCGCGGCAAGCTAACCGGCACCCGCGACGACGGGAGCCGGTATCCACAACGTACGCGGTATTCTAAACGGTACGAATTGACTGCCGGGTCGCGACCGAGATCGAGCCCTTGCTTACGTGGTAGCACCGGAGTGGAGATCTTACAGTTTCTGCGGCTCGCTGCTGCTCGGCGGTGTCGGGACGCTCGTCCTGGGATGGCTCCTCGTTCGCGGCTCGATCGACAGTGAGGAGCGGTCGGTTCGGCGGGACCGCGCCGGGCCCCCGCACTCGCGCCCTCAAGCTCGCGGGTTTTCCGCCCCGCCGATTGGTCGTGTGTGTCGCCCTGCTCGCGACGCTGCGGACGATTTTCGCCGTTTCCCGCGGCCCATTCGAATCGGCTGCTGTGTCGCATGGGCCCTTCGCGGCTTTCCGCCCGGCTGGCCAGGCCGCGGCGGCGCCGCTCGGCCCTCTGAGCGCCGCGGGGTGAGTGAGTGGGCCATCCACCCGCGCTGCAGCCGCGGCGGTGCACCCATGGTCATGCAGCGGCGGGGCCGTGTTGCTGAGCGAGACATTCCTGGCGCTACTCCAGCGGCAGGTCCCGGCGGCCCGCCCGTCGGCCGACCACTCCGCCGCAAGTCCTCCGTGCGCCCGTCGTTCCCTCGTTGCGACTCCTGTCGTTACAAAAGGCTCGATGATCCCACGCTCCGGTACCACCTGTCAATCCTACGGACCTTAAACTAGGAAAATATTAGATAGCGCAAGCGGCCCTCCCTCGACTCGGGCCGAGGCGCCGTCCCTGACCTTCCCCTCGGCCGAGCTACCGTCTGGGTGGAGGACGGGACGAATGTCACGTCACAAACCTTACAATTTCGCCTAAATTTTTTGAAGTATCCTGTTTGACATTAATTTGAGACCTTATTCTTTTTCTCTGCAATAAAAGGAAATAATAATAAGAATTAATATTTAAATACAGTATTCAATTGTATTAGTTATGAATAGAAAAAATAACATACAATTTTTCTCCTGTAGGCCTGATCAGTTTTGAGTTTCTCATCAAAATCTGTAAAAACATCGTATGTGGTAAGGGGAAATTTAAATTCGTCATCTACTGCGTCTGATTCCAATTGTCCAGCAGCATTTTGTCCTGGCAGCTGTGAATTTTCCAATATATTTTTTATTTCAATAACTTCCCCTTTGACCTGAGAAATTTGCGTTGATAAGCTTTGATGAATTTTTTTCATCAGAGTTTTCATACACTCTAAAAACAATTAATAATAATAATAATAATTTTTAAACCCATAAACTATACATTTTAAAGTGACAAAATTCTGTCACTAATATTTTTTGTACTTACTTTCATCAATCAAATCATTGTCCTGCACATTCTCTTTCATTGACAAGTTATTCTCATCAGCAGGAGCCTTTTTGTTCACTTTTTTTAATCTATTTAATAGCATATCGTCTTTTTCTTTATTGATAATTTTTGATGGTGTTCGATTCTGATTAGATTCTGAAAGTACATTGAAGCAATCGTAGACATTTGATTTCTCTACTTCTTATTGAAGGATGTTGCTAGAAGGGATTTTTTAGATTTAAACTCACGAAAACTCTGTCCTTTAAAATTTTTCTTCCAGTTCTCAGAGAGAGAGAGAGAGAGAGAGAGAGAGAGAGAGAGAGAGAGAGAGAGAGAGAGAGAGTATTAGAATAGTGTTTTTGATTTTTTGACTCGATCCGACTCGAGTCAAATTGAAAGTTCGATTTTAAACGATGACTCTAAACGGCGGTCTTATACCTCATGGCAAAAAGCGTTTCTTAACCTTCATTAAAGATTCTTTTAGTACTCGTGGGATATTTTCATATCTTATTACTATTTTTTCGAACTCTCAATTATGCTATTTTTTGCTGTTGTAATACTTATTTTCCGAGAATACGAACGTGCAACTATTACGGCCGGTATTTGAGTTATTCTGTTCGCGTTGCATTTTAACCAAAAAATATATGCTCACCGCAATATCACACAATTTTATCAATGATTATGCCTTTTAACTGTATTACAACAATAACTATATCACTTTTTTGCTACAAATTAGAATACTGTTAATGTTTACGGATTTACATACGAAAGAAAGAGTGATGTGCAGTCGTAAGAACGTGGGATTTTTCTACCGCAAGAGCCTTCGTGCGCAGGCGTAAGCTGATATCAGATCAGACTGTTGGTCTGCTCTTTACAGCTGAACTGGCTGCACTACCTAGTTCAGAGTTCATCCTTTTCCTTCCAATGTGGTGTAATAAAGATAAACTCTGAACTAGTGCAGCCATGTTCAGCTGCAAAGAACAGACCTTGTGTCTTCCTGCGTTTTTCAATAGTGAGATGTAATTTAACAAGTAGTATTATTGTAAAGTTTATATTATTATTAAAATATTAAGAGGAAACAAGAAAATGGATGAATCAGCCGTTGATATTAAATGATACTGAGGAAAAGAATTAAAAGGAACTTAAAAATAAAAATATTGCAATATTCTTAGTTTTATTTAGATTTAATTAACGCCACACGAAAAAAATGAAAAAACTCTGTGCACGGCCTATAATAAAGTATGTGGCATATATGATTTGATAAGACATTCCAAAACAAAGTTGCACATTAAGAAAATTACTAAAAACCGTAATATCGTACCATCTGCTTTGTTATTTACATTCTAGAAATTGTATTTTAGTAGTTTTCAAACATTTTTACAATGATGTAATAAAACAGATTGAAATTTTTAATTTAGAGGAATAGCCTAAGCACTACTGACGTTTTCATGATGAAAAAGAATTTATAGCGAATTTATGATTAAGATTACATAATTCCGGATTGTTTCTATGATAAAAAGTACATGAAATAAAAGAACTGCATGTACAACATGGGAAATAAAAATTTACAAATATAAACGTTTGATATATGACATACCTGATGAATTATGTTGAATACTGGAAGAAAACATTTGTTCATATCAGTTTTGTCGATCCGCACTGTGCGCGTCGGGGCGCAATATCCCGGTCGGAGTTACTCCGCGAACGAGAAGAGAAAGTCCAAATTAGAAGCTGAATTGTCGTTGATAGAGTCTCGTGGCTTCTGAAGGCTCATTAAATTCCTGGCCGCGACCGAAGAACGGTTTCCGCGCACGAAACGCGTGATCGAAGCGTGATCAATGGCTGGTCTTCGCAGGCATGGAATGTCTTTGTCTGATTTTGTAAATATTCGATCACATGTTCCGCGGTGACGAGCTTCTAACAACATTCAAGACATTGATGTTGTTTGTAATAATTGTTTATCAGAATATTCAATGTCAAATTTGACTTGTACACACATGAAAAATCTTTTAATCTGTTTTTTCCACTTGCACATTTGTTCAGCACTGTACTTTCAGTACCTGAGTAAACTTTTATAAAAATATGAAACAACACACGCACAGTTTGATTTTTATGAAATGTTTTTTAATGAAATGTTTCTTTCTGATCTGAACAGAAAATATTATTCTTTAGGATAATTGGCGAATCACATGTGAAGAAGTGGCACTGTATAAATTTCTTTTTCTATTTCTGTACTAATGTCAATAGTAACCATTTTCTGAATTACTTTATTTAGGAGAAAACTGCCAGAAGTGGTATTTTGCTTACTCACAGCCCACATGTGTACTGTAAATCAGCAGAATTACAAGGGTCTGTGAATAATGGTTCGACTTTTCTCAAGATAGTACCTGTTAGCTTGATGTCATTCTCACTTTCATGGGATGTTATAAAGATTCTGTCAATTTGCAATAAAAAGTCATTATCAAGTAATACTGTATTATTAGGCGCACGAGATGTCAGCACAACTCCCATATATTTGAGGCGTTTAATAACAATTTCTCCTTCATTCTTGGGATATAATTGTCGTAAGATTTCAATTTGTGGTTATATATAAGGTTTTTGAATACCCAGAAAAAATGACTCATGTAACCGTCGAACGATTTGTGCTAGAGGTTTATTGCCACTTCGAAGAAATTTTTTTATTATTCCTAATGTATTTTCGAACGGAAATGCTGTTATGCTTGTTAACGAACAGTTCATATAATGTACATCGTCGGTTAGATGAATGAGATTATGCATATTATTTATAAGACTTGCTTTCCCATATAAACATGCTGCCAGTCTTACAAATAATGTAAGGTATTGTCTTGCATGTGCTCTTTTTTCTACAGCCCATCTCTTGGAACATAATATTCTACATGCAGCATGTAGAAGTAAGAAATGTTTATAAATATATGGGGCATTCCACGCCAATTCACAAGGGGTCAAACTTCGACCTTTTTATTTTTGATGGCTGCTCGTTTTTTAACAGGTCTTTACGAGTACTATACCCATGTAAGATCGTTTATATAATAAATGTAGCGTTTCCGAAATAGAGCCTGCGCAAAATGAGGACTGCAAAATTTTTAATGAATTTTTTCGCCTATTAGACAACGTCTAAGAAAAAAATTCATTGAACATAAAATACGCTATTTAGATCATAGTTTAAAAAAAAAACTACTCCAAAATATTTGGAAGTCCAAAATAGTCTAGAAGAAGCGCCCTTCTGAATATCAATACGAAAATAAAGATGTACTTTTTTGAATCAATAAGTTGTTGATTGAGTAATAAGAAGATTATGATAGCTATAATTATCAGATGATGAGTATAAAAGTGAAGTGTTCCAATGTTCTATCCGAAATTTTTATGATAGTCCAAATAGTGAAACCTCCTCATACGAATGAATGATTTTCCAAAGAAGAAGTCAATACAAAAGATTGTGTCTCTCGTGTAAGAATGTTAATGCTTATGAGTATGAATGTGAAACTCGTATGGAAGAAGCAAATGCAGAATTAACAAGAGAACTTTTACAAACATCGAGGCATGTAAATGTTGTACAAGAGCGTGTGGATGCGGAAAATCTAAGAGTTACACACACACACGCACACGCACACGCACACGCACACGCACACGCACACGCACACGCACACGCACACGCACACGCCACGCACACGCACACGCACACGCACACGCACACGCACACGCACACGCACGCACGCACGCACGCACGCACGCACGCATGCGCACACACACACACACACACACACACACACACACACACACACACACACACACACACACACACACACACACACACACACACACACACACACACACACACACAGGGACCAGTATGCTCGCCACCTCCTCCTGGATTGCGCTAAGAGCGGGCACTAATTGTGTCGCTTATAGGTTATAAACAATAGCTGATTTTCAAAATCAGTATACTTGTCAATTCAATACTACCGTCGCATACCCATCTGCGCTCACATGTTTACAGTTACGCGTATATTACGATCGTAAACCCGATTTCGTATATTCACTTGATTACATGCAAAAAGCTAAAAATCAAACTTTTGAAGCACAGTATCTCGAAAACCATTGATTTTTGGTCCATTGTGTCCATTGAGACTTTTGATCAGGAGGTCATAAAGAATAACATACTACAGTTTCAGCAAAGAGTGATCACAAATGTATATAGGCAAATGGCCCCATTTTTTTCACATTCGATTTTGGTCATAAAATAGGTACCAAACGAAAGGTCTCGTCAATCTGATTACAGATATGTCAGTCTCAAAGTGTACCTATTTACCGTTCTAGAGATATCAGGCTCCGAAAATTCCAAATAAATGGTGCCTGTTATGAACGTTCTCGGTAATGTCAATCTCGGGGTAGGATATTGGGTCAGTACAGAGAGAATAATCTTTATTGTCTTTTTGAGGAGACCGATAGCTTTCGTGGTCTCTGCGCTACTGGTTTCGCCGGGCGAGCGCTCCTCCCTCTAGCTCGCGTCTTTTGTTTACACGCGCGATGCTCCGATGTTTACACGAGCATTTCTTCTATTTTTCCAGGACAGCGCCACTGGCTAGTCAATTGAAAATTATGCGGGAAATGAGCTTTTCACAACACCTCCACGGAAATTCGACTTTTCATGCCTGTAGAGAGGGGCGAAAGCGGCCAATTTTACGCCAGGGCGGCATAGCGGGCGAAAAGTAATCACTTTAATCCCTAGGAAGGAAAGTATAACAACTCGTGTGATTTGCCGCCCTCGCCTTCGGCTCGGCAGCCGAATGCGTTTGACTAGCCAGTGGCGCCATTTATTGGTTTTGGAATTATTGGATCTCGATATCTTTGGAACGGTAATTAGGTACACTCTGAGACTGACATATCTGTAATCAGTTTGACGAGACCTTTCGTTTGATATGTACTTTATGACCAAAATCAAATGCGAAAAAAATGGGGCCAATCTTGTGATCACTCTTTGGCCGAGAACTAAATTACCCTGTTCTGGGTGCGGGGTCCTTTTTTGTGAAGCAGTAGTAATATTTGACTCAGAAAAGTGTAGTTAAAAACGCGTTTCAGACAATTCTGAATCGATTTAGATGTACTTTTTTTAGTGATTGACGTTACTATGATGAAGATCTTGGCATAGTACACGACAATTGCGATCAACAGTGTGGAAAAGGCGAAAAAAATAGATTGTTCGCGAAATCGCTGATTTATCCCGGCGATGGAAGCGGGATGAGAAGGACGCGCGTGGAAGGTGTTAACTAATTATTCCTTAATTTTTGTGTAACTCAGAACACAGTCTGAGCCGTCTTTAATGCGCCAAAATATGTACAATCTGACCTGAGAAATGATGAGCTATGTATAAAGAGAAGTCTTTTGATTGTCCGTGTGATGATGAGCTGTGTATAAAGAGAAGCCTTTTGATTGTCCGTGTATTCGAGAGACAATTGTATTAGTTGCTCTCCTGGTGATGAATTGCCCGTAAGCCGGTGAGACACGTGGCGGTCGGCACTCGCGCACGTGTGAGCCTGAGTCGTCGTGTTGATGCACCTGAGCTGAGCTGAGCGGTCTCTTTTACACCTTAGAAATGTCTCTAGGCAGCGTTGGTCACTGCGGTATGCACTTCAATGCGGAGTCACAACTTGTATGCACGTAGCACACGTTATGCGTCTTGTCACTGCGAGGCCATATTTCTACTGTCTTCGTCGTGCGGAAGAAGACGACGACACTCGCGCCCGTGCTTACGATAGCTGCCGCGTGGATCCGGCCAGTCGATACCCGATCGATGCTGCCATCTGATACGGTGGCGCAACGAGATAACGGAATCTCGAACATAGATTTATGAGGAAATTAAATAAGTACATTTATTTAAGAACATATTATTTATTATTTTGTGCTTAGTATAATTATTCAAAAATAAGTAATCTTTAACAATTAATTTATAATTTTTACTTGGTATGACGCAGTGGACACGTTGAGTCTGAGGTATTCTTTTCGTTCAATCGTCCTGTCAAAAATTCGGCAGCAATTTCATAATTTTTTTTGTTCCAATGAGGACTGCAAAATTTTTGCCCCGTCCCAATACGTCAAGTATTGGGACAAAAAAAAATATGAAATTGCCGCCGAATTTTTGACAGGTCGGTACGATCAAACGAAAAGAACGAAAAGAATACCTAGACTCAACGTGTCCACTGCGTCATACCAAATCAAAATTATAAATTAATTTTTATACAGATTATAAATTAATTTTGGTAATTATGTACTTTAGGGGAAGCGTCTCCGATAACCTTGACCTTGACATATGTTGTCAAGGTCACCCTCCTGAGTGACCTTCAGAAGGTTTTAGTCGTCGCTCGTTTTTTATTAAAAAGTTATAAACAAAAAAAGTTTGAAAAATGTAGCAGTTATTTTGAATATTGGAAGGCATAAATGACTAATATAAAAGGGACATCCTCTCCAATGACGTCAGTCCTATCTATGTAGGTTAGATGACGCGCTTTAAAAGTATTTAACTGCTTTATAGAAGTTGTGATTTTCGTTAAAGCAGGGCACATACACACGTGTGTATGCCAGTGGTGCAAGTTTCGGGCCGCTAGCACCACGGTGCCGTTGGAGTGGGGGAACCCCACTACAAGCCCGCGCCGTGTCCGTGTGCGCTCCGCGCTCGGCTCTGCTCGGGTCTTTAGAGACGAGCAGACATATTAGTTCCTTCTCCTTTCCTCCTATTCAGCCACGAAAGCGACACGCGACGCGCTTCGCGTTCTGATAGGCCCTAAGCAGAATGGCTGTCTTGGCAGTGTTTTATGCCTTAAGTCTTTGTCTTATGTAACGCACAATACTGTATAGTATTGTGCGTTATACAAGACAAAAACTTAAGGCATAAAACACTGCCTTAAGGTTATAAGACAGCCATTCTGCTTAGGCCCTTACGCGTTGAATGCCTTTAGATATATAGATTTTATAGAATTATTTTCTCATAATTCTCGTTAATTCTTAAATACGTTAAATGCTTTTCTACTGACTTTTTATATATTTAATATAAATGTCTTTGCAATAATTAATCGTTGTTGCAACAAGACTCAAACTGCTGTAACATTGACACGTATAAAATATTTTCCTGTTAATGTATAAAATAAGGTAATAAACATAAATTAATAAATAATATATATATGTCTTTTATTTATGTAATGTATATTATTGTATGTATGTATATTATAATAAGCCTAAATTAATAAATAATATACATATGTATATTATTTATGTAATGTACATTATTTATTAATTTATGTTTATTGTTATACATGTCAATGCTACAGTATTTGAGTCTTGTTGCAAGAATGATTAATTATTGCAAAGACATTTATGTTAAATATATAAAAAAAAGTCAGTAGAAAAGCATTTAATATTTTTAATATATTTAAGATACATTTAGCAATTGACAAGAATTATGAGAAAATAAATCTATAAGATCTATAAGATCTCGAAAAGGCATTCAACGCGTAACAAAAACGTGGAACGCGTCGCATCTCACTTTACATGTCCTTATATATTATATGTCGCTATATATATATATATATATATATATATATATATTGTGACGTTGCAGTTTCGCTGCAGCGTGGCAGCGCCCCGCCGCCGTCACAAGGCGCGGAATTTAGATAATTCGCGCTCGAGGACGATTTGCCGAGGCAGAGCGAGAGATCTCCAGGGGCATAATTGTAATTGCGTTTTCGTATCCTAATCCTTTTTTTGTTATTTTGTAAAATTGCGTGGCGCCTCACCGAGCTGAGACTGGAGTTCCTGAGGAGCGGATTGGAGTGCGGAATTATACGGACGAATTATCGAGCTGCTTATCGATCGACGCGGACGGACCACGGCAAAACTCGCAGGCCGGCGGGCGCAGGGAGCGCGGAAAGGAGCGCTCGCGGCACATCATTCGGCGACGGACGGACCCCTCGAGGCAGGGCCCCGGGACGCCGGGGCGGAATGAACTTCGCCTGCCCCCGCACCTGCGAAAGGAATTCCGGGACGGATGGCCACCGTTCCCGGACATAACGAGAAAAGCGGGGACGTCAACGTCTCGCCGACCGGGAAGGATCCCGGCGAAATTGCCGTGCCCGTGGAGAAACGGGAAGCGCCCTGCGGGAGCAGGATCGTCGGCCCTGTGCAAGGATCCGCCGCGAGCTTGCGGGCTCGCCCCTAATTGGTCCGCGCGATAGCGTCGAGCGGCGGCGTGCGCCCGGGGTGGGGCGCGCCATCGATTCCGCGATCGAGCGAAATTTCGGGAGAACTCGTAAATCGTCCTCGATAGCCGTTGTACGCTCGAATACTGGTCGCGCTAGTCACGGAAAATTCTCGAGTTCCTTCTGACGATTCTGACGCCTGTTCCAATTTGGAGTGACGGCGAGGAGCCGCGAGAAAGGAGGATCAACGGTGAGGTTGCCTCGATATTAGTCGAAATCATGTAAAGCCACGATACCGCTCTCCGGGTCGCGCTCGCTCGAAATTCCTCCGGTCACCGGCGGCACGCGCCGACAAAGAGTTAATTAGGCGATTGATATCGAGAGCGAGGGGCCTCGGAATGGTATCGCGGCCGTGGGATTACGGTAGAGTCACGGAAACGCTCCTGGAGATCGCGATAGATTATTGCGTGGTAACTCGCCGGTCGGGACGTAGGTCATACACGCGGTAATGGCCGCGTCTGGAATGTTCGCCTATTTCGCGTGCCGGTAATCTTCGCGTTGAAGTGCTCACGTTCGACGGCGCTCGCGCCCGGATATTTCGCGTGGATTGTACTTCGTCTTCGGGTTTTACGGATATTTCGCGTGGATTGTACTTCGTCTTCGGGTTTTACTTGTGTTAGATTTGGTGCGTTCCGTTATGATTCGCGTCGGATCGTTATTGCGTTCCGTAAGATTCGCGATACCACTGCGTATGTTCGCGTTCGGTATTGTCTCTCGCGTGGTTGCTCGCGGAAAATCCGTACTTTCGCGTTAGCTACGGTCTTGTGCGTCGCGATACCGTGTGCGTCGGATTAACATTCGCGTTAGAGTCAGATTTGTGTTAGATTAATGATCTGCGGTAGATTAAGATTTGCGTTAGATTAAGATTCGCGTTAGATTAAGATTTGCGTAAGATTAAGATTTGCGTTAGGCTAAGATACTCGCGTTAGAAGTCGGAGTTACCTGGCGACAGAACTTCGGCACGGCTCGAGACGTGGCATTCACGCGCTTCGGGCGTGACCCCCGGCTATCTCGCGTTCTTTCGCGTTCCTTATACTAGGATTTCGCGTCACTCCGGTTCTTAATGACACCATTATTTCGCGTTCTTTTACGTTATTATTATTATTATTTCGCGTTTACTCCGATTAAATTTCCTCATTATTACTGTTCTCCGATTCATCCGCGCACTCGGCGCGTCTCTTGTAAGATTTCGAGACTTTCTGTTGATCTTGACGCCCACGCTACTAGCGTCGTTTAATTTCTTTTCGGGCGTCCACATTGTTATCCAGCCACTTGATTGCGGCTTAATGAAGACCGCAAGCCGAATAAACGTTGTTATTCTATTTTCAAATGATCTGAATTAGTGATTTCGCGTCACCCCGCCGACTATCGCGCCGCCCTCCTCTCCACCCCACCCACACTCCTTAGGTCGAGCTGGCCAATTCCCCGCACATCGAAGTACTTGTGTCTCGCGTCTCTTCGGAATTTTTCGCGGTTTCGTTGTATTTTCGTGGACGCGCATTGCCGCGTCTGGCGCCCAACGGTATTTTCGATTCGCGGAACTTCTGACGTGCGAGGGAATCTTCGGAGAGGCCTGACACCTTCCTCTCCTCCTCCTTTTGATCCGACCCACGCCCCGGAACGGTCCGGGGGTGCAAAAAGTCGTGACAATATATATATATATGGGCATATATATATATATATATATGTAGAGAGAGAGAACGCGCGCGACATATAAATATAAGGACATGTAAAGGGAGACGCAAGGATATATATATATATATATATACATACACACACACATATATATCCTTAAATATTTTAAAAGTTTATTTTCCAGGAATTGGAATATTTTTTTTATTAAATATAAATTAATATTCAGTATTAAATATAATTAATATAAGTAGTTAGTTAGTTTGAGATACTTTATTACCCCAAGGGGTCCAAAAGGGCGTTTTGCAGGGACGTTCCCAACCCTGTACATGTATCTATACATTTGAATGCTCTGTCCTGCCACAGGCTCCTCGGCGTTTTCCAGGGACGTACCCAACCCTTTATATGACTAGAGTATCATCCAAAATAAAAACACCATATGACACTAATACTCCATCATAACTTTCAACAAAATCAGAACGAGAAAAAAAAAAGAAAAACGAAAATCATGAAAACATAAAATCAGTCTTGCTGCTGCTCTCTCTTTGGGGATCAGCCAGGGGTCGCCGCACGTACTTCGGCGCTCGTCTCCTATGGGCATGCTTCAGAACTCGAGCTCGCGTCAGCCGCTCTTCGCATCGCTCCAAGTGTTCGGTGTGAGCCACCGCCGATGATGCCACCGTAGCTCAGCCTCCCGCCATGTATGGGCCGACCCGGGGCGATTTATTGGCCTTTATTGGCTTCTCCGCTGCATACGCCACCTGCCCGGAGCTCCGTCGCCGCCTCGGCATGCTCTCGCTCACGCCCGGACCAGCGTTGGACCACCTCTCCTCGTGGCCGGGTGGCTCCCCGCTCCCCAGGCCTTTGCTGCCCGCTCGTGTCCCGCCGCATTCTCCCCTGGCCTCCTCTTCCTTCTCCTTATTCGGTCTTTGCCTTTCCTCTCTCCTCGTCCGTCTCCATAAGTAGGCTCTTCTCTAGCTCGCTTGCTATCTCATCCTCTTCTGATCCTTTCATTCTCTCACCATCTTCTTCCCTCCTCTCCTTTCTCCTTCTCTTCTCTTCTCCCTCTCTGATTCTTCTTTCTACTAACTTATCCTCATCCATCTTGACTTTTAGTCTGCTCCCTGCCCTCCTTCTCGCGTTTAGTACACTCCATTTCTCCTCTTCACTTCCCAGCCTCACCAACATCGTCAGCCACTCTCCTCTTATCCCTATTACGCTTACTTCCTTTATTTCTACTTTTAGTTTCAGCTCCTCAGATAGCAGTTGCCTCACCTTCTCCCAATTCGTCCCCTTTCCCATCCATCTATTCCTCTCTATCCTTATTATCACGTTTTTTCTCCTCCTCTCGTCGTCATTTTTCTCCTCGTCGTCTGACCACCACTTCATCTCGTCTTGTCTGCCCCTGCTCTCCATGCTCTCTTCCCTCTTCCTCTTACCCTTTCCCTGCTCCAGCTTTCGTATTTTTCTCTTCAGGCTCTCGATCTCCTCTCTCTGTTCTTTTATTTCCTCTTTCAGTCCTCTCAGTGTTTCTCTTGTCTGCTCGCGTATCAGTTTCTCCAGCATCTCCTTTTCTACTGTCACCCTTGCTCTGAACTCCATTCCTACCTTTTGTCCTGTGCTCCCCTTCTCTCTACACTTATCTGTAATTACATAATTTTTCTTAAGTCATCTACCTCTCTTCTTCTCTTTCCTTCCCCCTCCCCCCACCTCTCCTCATCTCTTCTATCGCTTTCATCCATTCTTCCCCTTCTCCCCCTTCACTCATTATCCTCCCCACCACGTCTTGCCAGCTCTCCCCCTCCCAATCACCCCATCTCGAACACTCCTCCCAGACATGTTCCCATGTCTCCTCCTTCCTCTCATATATCCTGCATTTTCTGTCTTCCTCTCTTCCCCAGTATAGTCCCTCCCTGATCTCGTTGCCCAGTCTAAACCTTGCAATTCTGCTCCATCTTGTCTCCTCCCATCCCTTCTTTAAATAATCCGGTATCCCATCCTTCCTTATAACCTTATACCACTTGTTATATCTCGATTCCTTTATTTTTTCCATTACTTCTTGCCTTTGCTTCAATTTCTCCTTATGTTCTATTGCATCCTCCGTCAATTCCTTCTCCCCTCCCATTTCTACCCCGATACCTTCCCAGTAGTCCCTCCTCTCCTGCTCCCATCTTCCCGCTATCCTCCACCTCCTCCATCTGTCCTTCATTTCTTCCAGACACTTCCTCGCTATCTTACTTCCTTTACCCTCTTCCAGTTTTCTTTCGAATTTCCATGCTCTCTTGCTTGCTCTGGCTCCCATTTTTTCCCTTTCCAGTTCGTCCCTGACCATGTACCCTGGGGTCCTCCAGTTTAGACCGAGTGTCCATCTGAGGTATCTCTCGTGTACTCCCTCTACCTCCCTCCTCTCTTTCCATCCCCATATCTCCGCCCCATATCCCATTACCGTCCATATCAGTGTATCATAGAGCCAGATTCTTCTTTTACAGTCCTTTTTCCACATTCTTTTCCCTAACCCCTACACTTCTCTCATTACTTTTGCTGCCTTCCTTCTTCTCTCTTTGATATGCGCCTCTTGCCCTCCGTTCGCCATCAGCGTGTACCCCAGATACTTAAATTCTTTAACCTCTTCTAGTTTCTTTCCCTTCCATCTCCAGTCATATTTCTTCTTCCTCCCCCCTCCTTTTCTAAATCTTATTATCTTCGTTTTCTCCGTACTTAGCGTTAGGCCCTTCTTGTCTAGGTAACCCTCCAGTCTACTAATCATGGATCTCATGTCCTGTTCCTCCTCCGCAATTAGCGCTATGTCATCTGCATACATTAGTGTGTATATCTTTTCCCCTTTTACACTCACACCCCCCCATCCGCCCTTCCTCATATGCTCCTCTATGTCTGCTATTAATAAGTTGAACAATATCGGGCTTAACGGGCAACCCTGTCTTAATCCCTTCGCCGTCCAGAATGCGTCCCCTTTATCTTCTCCCCTTCTCACGCTGCTTTTTGTTTCTTTCAGTACTTCTTCTACCCTATCTATCAGACCTTGCCTCACACCTCTCTCCTTCATTGCCTTTATTAAAACTTCCTTATTTACCGAGTCAAAAGCCGCCTTGAGGTCTACGAATAGGATTGTCAACTTCCCTTTCTCCTTTCCTAGCTGTCTGTTTATCAAATAGTTTAGCGTAAATATCTGGTCTATTGTCCCCATTCCTTTTCTGAACCCTGCTTGGTTATCGGGTATCAAGCTCTTCATTTCTACTTCTTTCCGATAATTAATATAAGTATTAATTATTATAAGTGGTCTTCCGCACTACCCATGAGGTGCGACTAATAGTGCGTTAGGTTTTTTACGTGGACCTTCGCCTGTAGCCCTATTATACCACATTATATATACAGGGTGTACCGTAAAGACCGGATCAACGCTTAAGGATAGGTTCTTGAGATCATTCTAAGACGAAAATCCTAATACTAAAATGTCGAGGCTATAATAGTTTTTGAATTATAAGCATTTACAGTTAGCAAATCAGACCGCCTAAAGTTGGCGCGCTCAGGTGTGGTACAACACGAAGTGCGAAAGGCGAAAGCTTACCGTCGCCCCTTTTGTTAATATCGATATACAGATTACATATGCGAGGATAAGATTGTTTTTATAGGGGCGACGGTCAGCTTTCGCCTTTCGCACTTCGCGATGTACCACACCTGAGCGCGCCAACTTTAGGCGGTCTGATTCGCTAACTTTAAATGCTTATAATTCAAAAACTATTATAGCCTCGACATTTTAATATTAGGATTTTCGTCTTAGAATGATCTCAGGAACCTATCCTTAAGCGTTGATCCGGTCTTTACGGTACACCCTGTATGTATATAATTTTATTTTCTACATCTATTATCACATATTTATTATTTATAAATGTAATGTCCAACATACAGAGTGTCCGACAATTTTTTAACACATCTATTATTCATAGATGAGATGTCCAACATTTGTTTATATATGTATATTAATTGAGAGCATCTTAAATTAGTATCTTATAGCAAATTTGGTTGAACTCAATAGTACGCACTCAATGTACATTAAAGCCATTGTAAATAAATCAATGTAATGAATGATTAAGGAGTTATATCTAGTCAGCGGACGGAAAAAAATTGTATCTTTTTGAAAATTAAAAAAACTTAGGTATTTTTATATCATCGATTCTCAATCATAATGTACATTTAATAAAGATGTATTCATAATTTTTTTAAATTAAAATTTTTTTGTAAAATTCTTTGTTCACAGACTAAGTTAAATTAATACAAAAACTGAATTTTTTTAAATTTTTTATTTCAGATAATCCACTTTCGAGCAATCTTGCTTATTTCCGATAAAATATGTCTTTGGAAGAACAGTTACTGTATTTATATTGTTCGATATTTTGAATTAAAAAAAATTATGAAAACTCTCTTAGATGTATATTATGATTGAGAATCAAATAAAAATATGTAACAATTTTTTTAATTTTCAAAGAAAAATTTTTTGGATTTGCGATGATTATAAAATACAATCATTCAAATTCGTTATTAATTGAAAGGAAAACTTGGGAATAGATATAGTATTTCAAATAAATAAAAAAAAATTTTAAGTACTTATTTTATTTTTAAAAATTTATTGTAAAATTATTATATTTTGGGGCCCGACCACCCCAACCGCCTCGACCACCCCCCCAATCGCCTCGGCCGTCCCGACCGCCTCGGCCGCCCCGACCGCCTCGCTGGCGGTACCAGCGAGCTCGGGCTCTGCCGGCTCCTCTTTTCTTTCTTCCTTAAAAATAAATTTACATATATAATTAATAAAAATGTACATATGTAATATAATACACATTCATTAATATACATGATTAATTGAATAATGTACCTCGATTTAGCAGCGGCTGTTGCGGCTGCTGCTGCTGCTCCTGGAGCGGCTGCTGCTGCTGCTCCTGGGGCGGCTGCTGCTGCTGCTCTTGGGGCGGCTGCTGCTGCTGTTGCTCGGGCTGCTGCTGCTGCTCGGGCTGCTGCTGCCGCTCTCTGGATAAGACATCCAGCTTTTGCTGGATGTCTTGAATCGCCCGCCACACAGTTTGTTTGGATGGTTCTGTTAAAATAATAAATAAAATAAGTAAAATTAAATAATAATAAGACTCTAATAATAAATATTAGTTACGATTTAAAGAGGCTAAAGAAGCAAAGTCGATTGTCCATGATAATAAGTATGTTTAAAAGCTGAAAATAAAATATGTAAATGTTTCTATCTGTTATCAGACAGAACCAGACCATTTTTAGTACAAATTATATTGAAAATTAAAAATGTAACATAATACTAAGTAAAATATTCAATTTACAAAATTTGCAATTTAGTGATAAATAAAGCCAGTGATATTCGTAACAATTCAAATAAAGAAGATTGAAATTTATTAAGTCTACTCTTTTACTACATTTTTTTATACAGATTTCACACAGAAAAATATTATTTTACAGACGAGAAAAGTAAATAATTATTTTATTTTTTAAATAATAGTTTTTTTCGGCGAAAAATATTTCTTAATAATATAAAATATACTTGTGATAAGTCCGGAATATATTTTTAATAAATGTGATTATGATAACTTTTTAATAGAATTTGCGATATTATTTACACTGAAAAAGATGTAATAATAGCAAAAACCGTTTACATAAATTTGTTATTTATTTCTTTTAAATATATTTGTTAGCATGGACAACCGGTAGCATGGACCTAGGTAGAATGTCGAGCGGCCGGTCGAAAGGCTCAAAACAATGTGACACACTACTAGGCGGCCGGTCCTCGCGGGCCGGTCGTCGCACGAGCCCGGTTTGCCGTACGGCGCCTCTGCCCGTCGTCGGGATCTCACCGCTTACGACGGCACGGCGTCTAACGGTCAAACATGAGTTTCGCGAGTTCGATGTCGAGACTCGGAATCGTCTGTAGACGACTTAGGTACCTTTGACTCTTTAACTTCTGTAAACTTTCTTAGTAAAGAAAGGAAAATGATGTACTACTTACGAAATGAATTGCTCGCCATACTCGCCAGACTGTCTAAACACTTCTGTAGTCGAACATAAACTGAATAAGACGGAGACACAACCGAGAATATAATAGTTTAGGATCTGCGATCGTGTGACTTTTTTTAATGCTTTTTCTGAGAAAGCGGCATGATAAAGGACGCGCGGTACAGTCTATATCGCGCGTCCTTTTCGTCTCTCTCACTCAAAACATTTGAAAAACACTACACGATATATATACACGCTGATCCTCAACTATTATATCGTCGAAGCGTCGAAGTGGAGTCACTCATTTTTGAGCGTTTGTAGACGAACGTACATAATTTTCGTCAGCTAAGAACACTTTTCTGGTAAATAAAGTTAAGGGAAGTTAAGCTAAAGCAGATTGTGAGTTTTTAATATTTTTATATATTTTAATCTCTTTTAATCTTGAAATATATAAATATATAAATATTTTAATATTTCAAGAAAATATATATCATTGAAATGTGCGAGCCATTAACAAAAAAGTGTAAGCGAAGCTTCGTAGAAGCTTGGCTTAATGATGATCGATATAAGTCTTGGATACGGAAAGTTCCGTCTAATGATAATTTTTTTCACTGTACAATATGTAATAAAGATTTTTCTTGCAACACGCGCATTTCAAGACATGCGGATTCTGTGTGTGTCACAAGAATAATATAAAATCTACATCTGGTGAAGAAAATTCCAACGAAAATGTAAAAGAAAATATTTCTAATCCAAGAAAATTTCGAAAACAGTGGTTAGAAATGAAGGAATTTCAACCATGGTTACACGAATCAGATAATGAAAAGATGTTTTTTTGCTCATTTTGTGAACAAGATTATACAGCTCATTTGTCACATATTTATCGTCACGCAGAATCCGAAACACATATAATTGCTACACGAAAAAATATAGAAAGAGAAAAATCTGACCAAAAGTTTGCGGATGAATCACTTTCATCATTTGATGAACGAAAGAAAGTAGCAGAAATTCGATATGCTGCGCTTGCAGTCGAAAAAAATATTCCGTACAAAAACGTTACAGACACAGACGTTCTCGCGTTTTTTCAATTAATAGGAGAAGGTGAAATGTTACGAAGTATAACTATGAGTCGGATTAAATGTCAAAAAATTATTTCAAACGTGTTGGCTCCAGTCGACAGATCGATTTTTACTAAACAGATCGTTTAGTAAAAATAATTCAAAACAATAAGTTTACTATTTTTATTGATGAAACATCAGACATTTCTAATCAGAAATGGATGACGTTTCACGTGCGGTTTGTTGATCCTGAAACATTAAATATTCGCTCGCAATTACTCAAATTAATTGACATTGATGCAAAAGATAGTAGCGCGGAAAAATTATTTAAAGCTTTTAAAAATGAAATGGACAAACTACAAATTTCATTTTTAAATATTGTCGGTTTGTCATGTGATAATGCATCCGTCATGGTAGGCAAATACTCATCATTTAGCACAAAGCTTCGGGAAATGAATAAAAATGTATTAATATTATCATGTCCATGCCATTCCGCTGCATTAATTGCACATGCTGCATGTGCTAAAATTCCAAAGTATTGCGAGGAATTTGTGAGAAAAATAGCAAATTATATTAACAGTAGCCCAAAGCGATTTGCAATTTTTAAAGAATTTACTGAATGTTTTTCTCAAACAAACCGCAAAATTCTAAAATTGGCCGATACACGATGGCTTTCTCGTCATTCGTGTATTCAAAGAGTTCTAGTATCTTGGAACACTATCGAGCTATTTTTGAGAGAAATAGTAACGAATAAAAAATCACAGACTGGAGAACATTTATTATCCATAATGCAAAATCTTGATGTAAAGGCATATTTATTATTTTTAGAATATATTTTAAATTATTTTAATTCTTTTAACGCATTTTTCCAAGCTTTGGAAACAAGAATTCAATTGTTGCAACCCAAATCATTTGAATTCTTAATTATGATTAGTAAACATTTTTTAAAACCAGAATTTTTACAAAATTTAAATAATAATTTTGATTTTTCAAATAAGAAAAATCAAAAATCATTAAATGAAGTACATTTAGGAACTGAATGCGAAAAATATCTTAATGAATTGAGTATACAAGAGCATATAGATGTAGTTGCAAATATTCGAGAAAATTGTTTGCAATTTTACGTTATTGTTGCTCAAGAAATTTGCAAAAAATTACCAATAAATAATAAATTTTTATCTAAATTAAAAGTTTTTGAAGCGGGCACAGCTTTACGTGATAATAATAGAGAAACTTCATTTAATGATATTCCTTTTATTGCTGAAACCATGGACGGATTTAACTGCCATGAATTAAAAAAAGAATGGTTTGATTTACATCAAAATTTTACAGAAGTCGAAAAAGATAATCTTGTAATATTAGATTTTGATGAGATGTGGAAACAAATTTTCCAACGTCATCGATATTCCAATTTGAAATCTCTTCTAAATGCTGTAAGATCGTTACCAAATTCAAATGCCGACTCAGAAAGAATCTTCTCCTTTTTACCCGATTTAAAAACAAAAAAACGAAATAAACTTTCGCATATAAACGTCAATGCTTCTTGTGTGGTAAAGTCCGCATTAAAATCTAGAAAAGAAACTGCTTTAACCATGCAAATTACTGAAGAGCATTTATCTCGAATGGTAACAGAAATATTATATTCTATATGTCCCAAAAAGCAAACAAGTTGTTTAAGACTATATGCTGCAGACTATATGCTATATTGATGAAACTGCTACGCCTTCTTCATCTAATATGTAACATAATAATTTTGTACATAATAATTAAACATAATAATTAAAATAAAATTTTGATGTTAAATGTCTTATGGGCAGTATTATTCTAATTACAAACATGATGTATCAAAATGTATTTGTCATGTTTGTATATTTATAAATGTATTAAAAAGTTGTTGGACATTCAGTGTGTTGGACATCAATATAAAAACGTTGTCGGACACTTGTGTGTTGGACATCAATATAAAAAATTGTCGGACACTATGTGTTGGACATCAGTATAAAAAATTGTCGGATACTACGTATTGGACATCAGTATAAAAAATTGTCGGACACTATGTGTTGGACATAAATATAAAAAATTGTCGGACACTGTGTGTTGGACATCAGTATAAAAAATTGTCTGACACCTTATGTGTTTTGGGTTTTGATTGCGAATGGGTCAAAGAAGGACCCGTCTCTCTGTTACAACTGGCTACTTTCAATGGAGTAGTTGCTTTGTTTCGCATCGGAAAGATTGGATACATTCCGCCTAAACTTAAGGAATTATTAGCTAGTAAGCACATTCTTAAAGTGGGGATCTCTTCATTCAAAGACGGACAAAAAATTGTAAAGGATTATGGATGTAGAGTTAATGGAACTCTTGATTTAAGAACCTTAGCTGAAAGTCTCAATCTACCGAGCCGGAAAAGCTTAGCTGCCATGAGTTTAGAATATCTTAACATTGAGATGGACAAAATGATAGAAATCGTGTATGCATGGACCTCGGTTCGCGTGGAAAGTTGAAAACTCGAACCATACAATGATAGACCTTGTTTCGTCCTATAAGTAGGGATGAGGTGAGATGGATCTTGTTTTGCGTGAAAAATACAATGCTGTCCAGATAACCATTCACGCGGTCCTCCGCCTGGCTGCGGTTATCCGGATAAATTATTATTCGGATATCTGAATAGTGACGTCATCGTCTATTCGTACTCCGGATACTCCGGAGTATCCGGATACCGAATAGCTTAGAAACGAATATCCGGATATCCGTGCAATCTGAATAATATGGATAAGACTATTCGTAAAGTAAACATCGTATTGTGGATGTCAAACGTGTAGTTTGAGAGACTTCTCCCCTAAAATTTTTAATTTGTAAATATTAATTTTGAACTAATTATAATGTGATAAAATTGTTAAATTTTGCTTTTCCACGCATTGAGTGAAATATGAATTGGCAATCTTAAGCGATTGCTCTAGTCTGGAACACATTTTATAATATTAAATTTTAAAAAAAAAATCCATCAATAGAACTTTTACCGTAAATTATGCAATTCTTATCAATATCTTCCGTCTGTTCTAGAATATTAAAAAGCAAGTGACTTTATTCTTGATCCTATCCTTGAACGCCTATCGAGCCGCGATCCAGTACGCGGCGTAGTAAGTAATGTGGCGCGCTGTAATCGTCAATACCGGAAATGCGGGAAAGAACATCGTGTTCGAGCACTCGAAAAAAAAGATTTCCCCGGCATTTTATGTTGAAATAAATAAATATTTTTAGTGAAATAGTACCTAATATATTGTACATTAACAGCATAATAAGTTGTTTAAAGTTGAATGAGATAGAAAGAGAGAGATTGTATGTTGGCTGCCATCTGCGGTGTTTAGGGACGTATTCTTGTAAGTCGGTAGGGTTACCACAGATGGCGGGACTTGTGCTATAGTAATATCGATCCGTGCATTCAGTGGGAACCCACCGCGCGCTCAGCGCCGACTGAGTGGCGCCCCGGAAGTTGATCACGCGGACGAGAGATGATAGAGCGCGTGCGCGAGACGGGCATGTGCGGGCTCGCGGCTCGCCGAGCGGGCATTCGTTTCCGGGAATCGTACAAAGTAACATCGTTCTCGTGTGTGAGACGATTCGGTAGAATTTTCTTGAAGAACGAGTAAAGATTATTGAGACTGTTTGCTGCGTTCTTGTAATAAGCCGCTTGAGACGATCCATCTGCGAGAGTACGGTCATATTACGTCGGCGAGATTGGAACGATCACTCGCCACGGGATTATACCGGCCCAGTATGCTTATTCTCTAACTTTTTAACGACGATGTCGCTATCGTTATGTAGCGACGATTGTCGCTTGCGCAAACGACACTGTAACGCCCAGCAAACGAAAAAGGATTAAAAGATATTAACATTTTTTAATACCTTTGAATCCCTTTTTTGGCGGAATTAGATGAAATTAGATGGGATTCGAAATGAGATGGTCCAATCCCATGGAATCCAAAAATCCTAGGCAGCCGAGCGCCGTGATTGGCCGAGCCTGTACCTAGGCGACCGAGCGCCGTGATTGGCGGACAGCGATCCGTGCTATGCGGATGGCTAGCCCTGGTGAGGCGATTAATTCCGTAAGAGCGGCTCGCGCTGTATAGGCGACCGGCGCCGAGGAGGCGATCAACGCCGTAGGCGACTTGCGCCGAAGATGCGTAGCGTCTGAGCGCTCTTGCCTTCGGCGACTGGCGCCGGAAAAGAAAAGAATTAATTAATTGTGGTCCCGTCGGGGACCTCCTTATATACTGGACGGTGCGGAATTTTGAACTCGAGAAGGTGCCGCGACGATGCGACGCCTAGCGGTATCGATGCGAACTGCCAGTAATGCAGGAATTCGATATATACATATTGATTTCCAAATTTGGGATTCAATGGTATTTATTTCATTGTCGGAATAGTCGGAATTCAATGGAGTTCAACACGGACACTTTTCAATCCCTATCCTGGCATTCAATGGTATTCATTTTATTGTCAGAATAGACGGAATTCAATGGAATTCAATACGGAAATTTTTAATTCTTAGTTTGGCATTTAATGGTATTCATTTCGTTAACGGAATCAATGGTATTCAATGGAATTCATGACGAAACTTTCCAATCCCTAACCTGGCATTCATTTCGTTACGTTTTTGTGTCGGAATTGAATGGGATTAAAAAAAGACACATTCTTTCCAAAATAAGGAATTCCATGATATTGAAACTATTTCAATCCCTTTTTTGGACAAAATGGAATTCGGAAAGTCCTTAATTGAATTCCTGGCAATCCCGTTTTAATTCTTTTCAATCTTTTTTCGTTTGCTGGGCGATAAAGCTATTCTATAACTTAGGCTAACGATATCGTATCGATACAAAATGCGGTACCGATGTCGTTACCGAAACGAGTATACTCGGATTCATATAACTCTATCGCTGTAGTATCCAGCCAATAAAATCTCGTCTTTGAAACATCCTTTCTGATGAGTTTAAGAATGTTAAAATAAGTTAAGGGGGTAGATTGTATATCTTCCCGGGAAAAAATGTTTATCACGGAGAAAAATCGTTAGTAAACGTTACATAGTTGCTAAGTAAAATTTACTAAAAAAGTTGAGCTGGACTGGCTAAGCTGTATTTACCAACAGGGTTAGGTAAAAATTACCGAACGAATTGATAATTTTTACTTGATTAGTTAAGCTGCAGTAGTTAGGTAAATTCTACTCAACTGTATAACTAGGATTACAAATTTTGATACGGTAATATAATATTGAACAATTATAATACTTGCAAATAATAATTATCTTTAAAAAAATTGATTTGTATGTTCATACAAGAAAAATATATTATAATATATTTTATATATATTGTTACGCCCGTGCTGTGCGCTCATTACGCTCGTGCCGTATCGCCCGTTAGACGCCTGGGCGGCAGAAGAATATCGCGACCGGACGACGGCTTGCTTGACGACGGTTGTTTATAACAGCCGGTCGTCAGATTTACGCTCTGGGTTTCGAAGCGGACAGACGTGTTCTGTAGAGATAGAGCAATAAATCCGTTTCTTTTTACAACAGAGAGTTTCTTTATTCCCGGTGACGGGGAAGCGCGGCGCGTTCGCGAGTGCAGTGCGGGTGTGTGTGCGGCGAACGCGTGCCAGGCGTAACATTTTGGGGGCTCGTCCGATCGGACGGGCGAAGAGGTCGGACGAGCGACAACGAGCATCATCCCGATTACACCGATGGCCACGAGGAAAAGGCTTCGGATGGAGACGCCTCAGCGGGACACTACGGAAGTGACGGCGATGTCGTCGATCTCAGAAACCCTCCGGACAGTCATACAGGAAGTCCGTCTCTTACGAGAGGAACAAGCGCGAAGGGAGCGTGAATACGCAGAGACGTTCCGCCGGCAGGAGGAGGAGCTACGTCGTCTGCGTGGGACAAACTCCAGCAACATCCCGCAGCTAAGTCCTCTCAATATTAGAGCGTCCGGGGACGCGGAGACGCGGGCCGCGAGCGACGCGAGGGCGCGGGACGTTTGCGAGGGAGGAGCGGTTGCGGGCGGCGTGGAGGCGCGAGTCACGGGCGGCCGCGGCGCGGAGATGCGAGTCGCGAACAGCGCGAGGGCGCGGGACGCTCGCGAAGGGGGAGCGGTCGCGGACGGCGCGGAAGCGCGAGTCACGGGCGGCCGCGGCGCGGGGACGCGGGTCGCGGACAACGCGAGGGTGCGTGCCGAGCGCGCGGGGGGAAAGTGTCGTGCACGCGAGTGAAACTGCCGCGGACGCGAGTGACAGGCTTGGTTACAAGCTTAAGCCTGATACGTACGATGGGACGACTCCGTTGCAGGAATATTTTTCTCAACTCAGTCTGATCGCGCGAGCGAATGGCTGGGATGACGCGACAAAAACCGTCGCGTTAGCCTCAAGTTTGAGGGGAAGGGCGCGTTCGATTCTCGAAACGGTGCAGGATGTCGAGCGGGTAAGCTTTGCGGAGCTTAAGACAAAGCTCGAGTTACGATTCGGGGAAGGGTACTCTTCCCAAAACAGTTATTCCGCGCTGACGAATCGAAAGCAGAAATTTGGGGAAGATTTAGCCGCTCTTGGCTCCGATATCGAGCGTCTGTCTCGCCTTGCGTACCCTGAGTGCCCCTATGAATTACGAGATAAAATCGCTTGCTCGCAATTCGTGTCCGCCGTTTCGGATCATTTTATCCGACGGACGTTGCAAATAGAGGGAATAACTTCCTTATATCGGGCCGTTGAAAGAGCGAAGGCATTAAAAGTAATTCAGGGGGAGGGCTTTGCTCGCGAAAAAGAAAAAGCAAATAGAAATTTTGCAAGGGGAGGGCAGAACAGCAATTCGAATAACGGAAAAGGGGAGACGGAAGAGAGCAAAGAGAAAGAGAAAGGAAAGAAAGATCAGAAGGGAAATTGGCGTGGCAGCAAATTTAGCGCCAGCCGCGGAGAGTGTTGGACATGCGGAAAGACCGGGCATTTCCGTTCCGAATGTCCTGAGGAAAAGGGAAACGCGGCTTAGTCGAACTCAGCGGGGGAGGTTTGGCTCGCGTTATTAATACCCCGAATTTTAGTTATAAGAATGTTGAGTTAAACGAAAATAATAAAACCGTTTTAAAAGGAAATAGAATTAAGCCGAGTTGTTATTATTTCTGTTATAATGGAAAAATTGATGGAGAAAAGTGTTCTTTCAAGGTTGATACGGGCTCCGACGTGTCCATTCTTAACAAGAAATTCGTGAAAGCAGGAAAGGAAAAGTTTCCATTAGAAGAAATTAATTTAAGATATCCTACTGGTGAAAAAGTTTTTATAGAATCTAAAGTGAAAGCTAAAGTGGAAATAGGAAACCACTCTGTGATAATTCCTTTGCTCGTAGCCGATATTAATGATGATTGTCTCCTTGGAGTAGATTTTCTTAAAATTGTGAATTTAGAGGAGATCTTCGATACTGCTTTCAGAATTTCAAAATCGGAAACGCAATTAGCACGAATAGAGGATGTTTCAAATAAAGTCCCTGTTTCCTTGAAGGAGCTCTTCGAGAATAATTCTCAGAATCTTAATTTAACTGAGAAAGAACTTTTTGCCGAATTTCTTGTAAAATTTCAAAATGTATTTTCCGAAAATATTGTTGCGGGAAACTGTGATGTTGTTCAACATGTCATAAATGTGAAAGACTCTCTCCCCATAAAGCAGGTACCTCGACGAATTCCTTTTCAAATGAGAGGGGAGGTGGAGAAAATTATGGAGGAGATGAAAACTTGTGGAGTTATTGAGGAATCGAAAAGCCCTTGGGTTTCTCCTGTGGTATTAGTAAAAAAGAAGGATGGAACCATTAGATTTTGTGTGGATTTTCGAATGGTGAATGCAATAACGGTAAAAGATTCACATCCCCTCCCCAGAATTGACGACATATTTGATCAGCTATCAGGTAACATTTGGTTTTGTACTCTAGATCTGAAAAGTGGGTATTGGCAGATAAAAATTCGATCCGAAGATAGAGAGAAAACGGCTTTCTCATTCGGTAGAGGGCTCTGGCAGTTTACGGTGATGCCTTTTGGTTTGTGTAACGCCCCTGCAACCTTTGAGCGCCTTATGGAGAAAGTGTTGCAAGATTTGCTATTTAAAATTTGCTTAGTCTATTTAGATGATATAATAATTTTTGGAAAAAGTTTTGCTGAGATGTTAGAAAATCTGGGAAAAGTATTTTTACGGTTGCAGGAAGCGAATTTAAAGATAAATCCTAAAAAATGTGTTTTATTTGCAAAGAAAGTAAAGTATTTGGGCCATGTAATTTCGCCAGAGGGTATTTCTACAGACCCCGAAAAGGTTGCTGCCGTAGAGAGATGGCCGATTCCTCACACGAGAACTTTGTTACGAAGTTTTCTCGGATTTTGTTCTTACTATCGTAAATTTATAAAGGATTTTCTTCGATTGCTAAACCCCTTTACGAATTAACGGGAAACCAGGTAAAGTTTATCTGGAACGAGATTCATCAGAATTCTTTTGATGAGTTAAAGCGGGTACTGTCCTCTCCTCCGGTGCTTTCTTTTCCGAAGGGGAAGGGCGAGTTCGTCCTTGACACTGATGCCTCCAATATTGGAATTGGCGCGGTTTTATCACAAAAGCAGGAGGGGGAGGAGAAAGTCATTGCATATTTTAGTCGCGTTCTTAATAAAGCCGAGCGAAATTATTGCGTAACTCGGCGAGAACTTTTAGCGATTGTAGATTCAATTAAATTCTTTCACCATTATCTTTTGGGACGTGAGTTTTTGATCCGTACCGATCACGTTTCTTTACGATGGCTTATGTCCTTTAAAGATTTAGATGGGCAGTTGGCTCGTTGGCTGGAGAGACTCCAGCAATATCAGTTTGTTGTTACTTACAGGAAAGGACTTTCTCACAAGAATGCTGACGGATTATCAAGACGGACATGCGAGTCATTTGGCTGTGGGTATTGCGCCAAAGTGGAAAGAAGGAGTTCTGAAACTCCGGAAAAGGGAGTCGCTCGCATCGTATTAGAGGCGGAAAATTTGGAAGAGTGGCGAGAGGAACAGAGAGTTGATCCGAGCATTTCGATCATACTCCGTGGAAAGGAAGCTGGAGTTCGCCCACCTCGCGCTGAGATTGCTGCGGAGGACGTTTCCGCTCAAGTTTATTGGGCATATTGGGACGCTATAGTCCTAAAGGAAGGAATACTTTATAGAAAGTGGGAAGCTCCAAACCTTAAGTCCAGTTTTCTCCAGCTCATTGTTCCTCAGAGACTTGTCAGAGGAATTTTAGAGGAAATGCATGACTCTCCATCGGGAGGGCATTTTGGAGTAAATAAAACTTTAGAAAAGATTCGGAGACGTTATTTTTGGGCCACTTGTAAGCAGGACGTAGAGGATTGGTGCAAGACTTGTAAAGTCTGTGTCGCCAGGAAAGGTCCCTCGGGGAAGGGGAAATCTCCTCTACAAGTTTATAACGTAGGAACTCCGTTAGAAAGAGTCCAGATGGACATTTTAGGCCCTCTTCCGGTAACAAAATCCGGAAACAGATTTCTTCTCGTCATAGTGGATTGTTTTACAAAATGGGTAGAAGCTTTTCCCTTAAAGAATATGAGAGCAAAAACGGTAGCGGAGATTTTTGTAAGCCAGTTTGTTTCCAGACACGGAGTACCTTTAGAGGTTCATACCGACCAAGGAAAGAATTTTGAGTCAAAACTTTTCGCAGAGTTGATGAGACTACTTGACATAAGGAAAACCAGGACTACTGCTTTACACCCACAGTCGGATGGGCAAGTGGAACGCCAGCATCAAACCATAACCAACTATCTGGCGAAATATGTCTCTGAAAATCAAAAAGATTGGGATCGATGGATCCCAATGTTCCTTCTGGCGTATAGATCTGCGAAACATGAGACGACTGGAGTTACCCCTGCGGAATTATATTTCGCTCGAGATCTCAGGTTACCTTCGGATCTCTTGCGGGGGAACCCTTCAAAGCTTCTTGCAGAGGAGTCTCCTCTGGTTGGAAATTTTGTCCGGAATTTGAAGGAAAAATTGGAAGAAATTCATTCCGCTGCACGGAGGCAGATGAACATGAGATCTTCTCGAATGAAAGCTCGATACGATCGTGGAGTTAGGCAAGTGCTTTTTCAGGAGGGGCAGAGAGTCTGGTTATATAATCCCCGAAGAGTTAAAGGAAAGGCTCCAAAATTGCAGAGCAATTGGGAAGGTCCCTTCTTCATTATAAAGAAGCTTAGTGACGTAGTATACTGTATTCGGAAATCACCTCGACATAAGAATAAAGTTGTTCATTCGGATAGGTTAGCTGTTTATTCTGAGAGGAAATTAGATTGAGAAACTAGAGTAGGTCGGAGCCCGAAAGGAAAAAAAAAAAATGTATTTGTAATAAAGAATTTTAGTGCAACGTGTTATAATTGAAGTAATTGATTTTCGTTTTTGATTTTCAAATGTTCAATTTCTTGTTTACTGCGCATAATATTTGTTTTCCTAGAGGAAGTCGGCGGTACATGAGGAGATGGAGAGGTACTGCGGCAGGACATCGGCCGAAGACTTCTTCTCAAGGAAGTTTTTTTTTTTAAAAGAAGACTGCCTCGCCCACGGTTTTTGGAGTTGTGGTTTTCCCGTGGGACGTTGAGCAAATGCTGAGGCAGGAACTTGGAGAGCCTGAAAAGGCGTTGGGTCCACACAAGTTCCCCCCCCCCCTAGTCCGAAGATTTGATAGCGGCGTGGGAGAACGGCAGCGAGGGAGATCACGCCGGGAAAAGAGCGGAGCTCCTGCGGGGTTGTCCTGGGACCGTCGGAGGGGGGAGCCTGGCCAGCTCTCTCCAGAAGAAGGACGGTTGGAGACCTGGGGTGCGGCTACCAGGGACCAAGAGGAATGGGGTCCGTTTACTCAGAGCAGCAGCTCGAGGAGGGCAAGTGAACCGTTCGGTGCCCTGGAGTCCACTAAACAGAGGAGCTGTGGACCGCGAAGAACTACCCTCCCGGATTGTCGGGGCGACAATCTTGGAAGAGGGGGGGTAGTGTTACGCCCGTGCTGTGCGCTCATTACGCTCGTGCCGTATCGCCCGTTAGACGCCTGGGCGGCAGAAGAATATCGCGACCGGACGACGGCTTGCTTGACGACGGTTGTTTATAACAGCCGGTCGTCAGATTTACGCTCTGGGTTTCGAAGCGGACAGACGTGTTCTGTAGAGATAGAGCAATAAATCCGTTTCTTTTTACAACAGAGAGTTTCTTTATTCCCGGTAACGGGGAAGCGCGGCGCGTTCGCGAGTGCAGTGCGGGTGTGTGTGCGGCGAACGCGTGCCAGGCGTAACAATATATATATGTATAAAAAATTATACATAATGTTATCTATATTATTATAATATTTTTTTATTATAGAATTAATATATAATTATTATAATAATTATTATATTAAATTGCATATAAAAGGAAATATATTACGTTATATATTTAAACTTAAAATTGAATCTGACAAACTTTCTATATAATATAGATTCTATAATATAGATTCTATATTATATAGAAAGTTTGTCAGGTTCAATTTTAAGTTTAAATATAGAATTTACGTATATATGTGTGTGTGTGTGTGTGTGTATATATATATATGTAGAGAGAGAGAGAGAGAGAGAGAGAGAGAGAGAGAGAGAGAGAGAGAGAGAGAGAGAGAGAGAGAGAGAGAGAGAGAGAGAGAGAGAGAGAGAGAGAGAGAGAGAGAGAGAGAGAGAGAGAGATTGATTGATTGATTGATTGATATGTTTATTATGCCCAAGCGTAGGCTAAAGGGCAAAAAGGGAGTAAGCACAAACAAAATGTAACGCAATCATCATACAAAAGTATCACAGATAAACTTAACCTAAAGATCTAATACTAATCTTAGAGCTAGCAGTTCAACGAAGCATAATAGCAAAGCATGCCCTCTCTCTCTTGTATATATTAAAATTATATACAAGCATCGCAGTTAAGCTTGAACACAAATCGCAATACTAATCAAGAACTGACGGTTCAACAGACACGGACATACGGTGTGCCAAACGTCAGCCAGACTCCAAAGCAAATAAATGCTGACGAAGGAGATTTTTAAAAGAGCCAAGAGAAGACGCAGATTTAATATGGTCAGGAAGAGAGTGCCAAAAGTATATTGCAGAGAGTCGGAAAGAATTGCGGTAGGTAACGGTTCTGTGGAGAGGAATGTGAAATGTATGGGAGGATGAGGCCAAGCGGTCAGATCGTCTCAAAGCTAAATCAGGAGGAATGAAAAGTTCCCGAAGATAAGAAGGAGATTGAGCGTAGAGAACACGGTAGGTTTGACAGCCAAGAAAATAAAGCCTTCTATTTCTGACCGAAAGCCATCCTAAACGACGCCTAAACGGGGTGATATGCTCATCCGGTTTAAGATTGAAAATAAATCTTATGCAACAGTTAACAAGTCTCTGCAACTTAGTATCCAACTCGCCGCTTAAGCTATGATAAACAAGGCAGCAGTAGTCAATGTGTGGTAAGACAAGAGTATTGACGAGTTTGATTCTAAGCGCAGTAGGAAGGGAGTTCTTATTAAATTTGAGTTTGTACAGAGCGTGGTGAACCTTCTGTGAAACGTGAAGGACGTGTTTCCTCCATGACAGGTTGGACATTAAGATTACGCCCAAATTTTTCACATCACTAACAAAAGGGAGAGGCGTCTGGTTAATAACTATCGGTGGTAGAGTAGTAGTATCAATATTACTAACATGAGCCTGGCTGCCAAAAATGATGACGTTGGATTTAGCAAGATTGAGTTTAAGGCCGTTTGCAGTGGCGTATTCAAAAATGGCACAGGCATCTCTAGAGATGAGTTCAAGGCCGCGAATAACATCAGCAGGTGGACATGAGAGATATATCTGCTTGTCGTCAGCAAAAAGCATGTGGTTTGAGTAAGACAACACCCTGCTAATGTCATTAATGAAAAGGGAGAACAGCAGAGGACCTAGCACCGAACCCTGAGGAACACCCAGGGACATTGACAACCAGTCAGAACAATTCCCCTCGTCATCGACCACAGCCTGGGAGCGGCCTGTTAAGTACCAAAAGATCCAAGCAATCACGGCGTCAGAAAAACCAATCTCCACCAGCTTGATGAGTAGAAGGAAATGCGGGATCGTGTCGAACGCCTTGCTGAAGTCGAGCAGAATCATGATGGTAACAAGTCCCCCATCAATCGCCTCCCTGATATCATCACAGACACGCAGAAGAGCAGACTGCGTGTTGTGACCAGAGCGATATGCCGATTGTCTTGGATCTAGAATATTATGCTCATTCAGATAGTCGGTGATCTGTTCGGCAACAATCCTTTCAAGGATTTTGGAGAGCTCGGGCAAGTTGGCAATTGGTCGCGTATCTGACGGGGACAACGGGGTGCGAATCTTAGACAGTGGGCGGATTAAGGCCCGCTTCCACTCAGAAGGAAACATAGATAACTCCAACGATTGATTGAAAAGTGCAGTGAGCCATGATGAGATACCAGGCCAGGCCACACGCAGAACCCGAAGTGGTATGCCATCTGAACCAGAAGCATAAGAGTTGGCGGGTCCCGCCATAATATACTTAAGAATCATACGAGGTTGTATCGGAGAAAAGACGAACTCGGGACGTCCAGGTGGGCGAGCAGCACGAGAGGTAGCTAAGATAAAATCGTCATAACTCAGCGGTGGTGCACGGGAGACCGAAGCATAGTGAGCATTCAGCTGATCCGGTGTAAAAAAGTGGAGAGGAGAAACAAAAGAAGACTTTACGAGTCCAAGACGAGCTAGCTGTCTCCACAACTTAGCCGGATCAGTGATGGCACTCAGCGAGCTCAAGTGAAACTCACTCTTAGCACGATTAATGTCAGCATTGAGCTGATTCCGAAGGAGTCTATATCTAGCATATCCCAGCAAACTGTTCGAACGCTTAGCCTGTTTATACAATAGGTTTCGATCTCGAATACGCTTTTTAAGCTCACACGAGAGCCACGGCACAGGGCGCCTCCCAGCAACAAATGCCCGAGCGGGCGCAAAAACATCAAGTGCACCACGTAACGTACGGGATAACAACGCACAAGATTCCTCAACGTAAGTGGCGTGCGGCAGATTGCTAACCACAGATCTGGCGCTGCCAACATGAGGCTGAAGAAATTCAAGAAACTCGGAATCAACAATACCCCTATAACTTCGTCGTGAAATAGAGCGCCGAATGTCGACATTGAAATTAATTGACAGCGAAAGTTCAATAAGATCATGACCAGCTATGAAAGGACATGAGGATTTGTTAAACGATAATATCTTGTCACGATCATCAACGACCAATACATCAAGCCATGAGTCGGAGGAAGCGGTATGATAGGTGGCGTCCGAGTTTACAACGTGTAGCGACAGGCCAAGCATCAGTTCGCGGAAGTAGCTCGCCTCGTAATTATTTGCCAGCAAGTTACAATTAAAGTCACCACCAATAATTATATTCTTATAAAGATGTGAGCAGCCTGTTAACGACTCTACAAAATCATGGAGTAGGTGACCCTTTGGTCTCCTGTATACCGACGCAAACAATATCGTCTCGTTATGAGGCGAGCGAACATCGACAATTAAATATTCCGGGTCGTCAACAAGGCCACCCACGGACGCAGCCACCACCGCGGCCTTAAGCGAATTATGAATATAGCAGGCGACACCCCCACCAATCCGACCAACTCGATCATTACGAATCAAAAAGTAATTATTCAACGCCACAAGATCATCAGAGACGCCAGCGTGGAGCCAAGTCTCGGATACGGAAATGATGTGGTAAAGATTGGTGTTGAAGTGAAGCCGGATAAACTCAATGTGTCCCCGCAAAGAGTTGGCATTAAATTGAGCTACACGAATTGAGGCAGCACCCAAGACTGGACCGCGATGCAAGACGGAAGTCGAAGAGCGATCGGAATGCTCACGTCAAACCAGCCTATCGAGATCAGCGGCAGAATCGATCAAAATAGCAGGCTCGCCGTCCGAGAGTCTGACGTATATACGTCCCCCCTTTACCCAGACGTACTTGTACCCCTTGTCCTTGGCAGTACGCTTGGCATGCTGCAACAACTCGTATATCCCCTTAGGCAGCAGCTCATTAACATAAACGCCCCGATCAGAGTTAACACCACAAACTTCCCTCTGCGTGAGTGCGCGACGCGCTCGCTTCTTAGATATTACAATATCACGAACCGCGGACGAGGCCAATGTGACGATGAAAGAGTTAGTAGCTGAAGTAGGCAAAGGGCGGTCGGAAGCCACTGCCGGCACAGGCCTACGAGTAACCGGCCTAACGTTAAGAATATGGCACGACAGTTCCGGGATTTCCAATAGCGTGAATATATCGCGCACACACTCAGAGGGAGTGACAGACATCGTGGCAGGCATGCCCGACACGATCAACTCATTCCCGGTCTCCCGCGCAACAGAACCCGAATCAGCACGATCGCTCCTAAGCCCCCGAATCTCATCCGTAAGAGCTACACACCGCCGCTCCAACTCAACAATACGCTGGCTGTTTCGTTCTACATTGCTCGCAATACAATTCAGCTTGTCGAGTTTATCCTTAAGTTCAACATTAGTTCGCCGCTGTTCCTCAACAAAAGCCGAAAATTTCGCGTTAGACTCGCTCAGCTTCTCAGACAGTCTTGCATTAGATTCGCTCAGTTGTTCGGTCAAACGGAGCAAAAGGTCATTAGTCGTATTACATTGAGACTGAGACAGAGACAGCGACTGAGCGCCAACGCTAGCAGGAGCAGTCATAATGTCAAGTTCAACTGTTTGCGAATTTGATTGCAGCGGCGGTGCGGACGTATTAGCAAAGTCGAATCGCGCGGCGTTCTCCATTTCAGGTGTGAGAGGTATGTTCGAAGATTCAGCTAACAACTTACAGCAAGTATCAGCGTATCTATAAAGAGAGTATGACCTAATGCAACCGGGATGAAACACCTTTAAGCAGTCGCACTCAATTGATACTTTTGCGATCGCTTTCTTGCACTTAGTGCACACACGCTGCATCCCCGTCGATCGATCAACAAAAGATAACGCAGAGTTTAAAGTCTCTAGATCCGCAAGCACGGTGTTATGCTACACAGCCAATCAGGAGTCACCAGATCACAGCAGCCCAAAGATCACACCAGGTGTCACTCAGGTAGCAGCATGCGTTACACAGCCAATCAGAAATCGCTCAAATACCGGAGCTAACAAAGATCACACCAGGTGTATCCATGTAACAGCATGCAAATATCCAGCAGCCAATCAGCATTCACTCAGGCAACATGTGCTCCAAGCACACAGATAAAGAAGACCGACAGCGATCCCAGACGCATGCGCAGCAGAGGTTGACGTCATTCACACGATAATTCCAAGAATAAGGTTATGATAATCAGTACACTTGTCATCAAAATGCTCAGAATTTGGCAGCAAGCACCACAAAAACTGAATAATGCACGTGACAAGCAATAAAAAACCTGCTTACACCTGCAACAAAATGGCCCGGAGGCAACTCACGGCAGCAGAAATATTCAATCAAAGCAGGAGCAAGAATACAAGCAAATGAATATACTCACAGAGAGAGAGAGAGGAAGAGAGGAAGAGGGAGAGGGAGAGAGGGAGAGGGAGAGAGAGGGGGGGAGGGAGGGAGGGAGGGAGGAGAGAAGGGAGAGAGAGGGAGAGGGAGAGGAGGGAGGAGAGGGAGGGATGGAGAGGGAGGGAGATGCGAGGGGAAGGGAGGGGGATGGCGGGGGAGAGGTAGGGCGGGGCGAGGGGGGAGAGGGGAGGGAGAGGGAGTTCGAGGAGAGGGAGAGGGAGAGTCTCAGGGGAGTCTCTTTCTATTTCAGGGAGGAGGGAGGAGAGGGAGAGGGGAGAGGGAGAGGAGAGGGACGGGGGGACTTCGCTCTGTCCCTTCTCTTTCGTTTCTTCGCTTCTTCTCTTTCTCTTTTCTCGGGAGGGAGAGGGAAGGAGAGAGAGAGAGAGGAGAGAAATTGATTAAGCATTATTTATTATACGCTCTGGTACACGCAATAAAAAAAATGAATAGGAAGAAAATAAAAGTAATAGAAATAATAGCTGATGAATAATATATCAGATACATAAGATATATAAGATACATAAGATATCGCAGGAATGCCAGAATTACGATTTAGACTGCAGGAGTAAGTGCTTGTAAAATTTACTTTTAAAATCGCTGATAGATGAGGCATTGCGGATGTCAGAGGGAATTACGTTTCACAGCTCGGCGGCTAAGGAGCAAAAGGAACGCTTAAAGAATTTCGTGCGGCACAGAGAAAAAATAAGAGAGCCACACTGGGACCGAGTGTCATGCGAGGCAGAAACATTCTTAAACACGAAGTTACTATAAATAACTTGCGGTTTTCTCCTCCGTAAGACAGAGAAGGTCAGGTTTCCCACGAAGTACAAGCGCCGCGACCCGACTCTCAGCCAACCAAGCCTATCCAAGTAAGGTGATATGTGCTCATCCCATTTTGCCTTGAAAATAAAGCGGACACACTTGTTTAAGGCTCTTTGCAGACGAAGGTCTTGCTCTCCAGTGATGTTGGTTTGGACCGTGCAGCAGTAGTCAAAAATCGGAAAGATAAGAGCCACGATGAGCCTAACACGAAGAGAAAACGGCAGAAGATGCTTGCCGAGTCGGAGCTGACAGAGCGCTGAATTGACACGAGAGATAGTTTTCGTGGTCTGCTCAGCCCAGGAGAGTGTACTGGTGACAGTGACACCCAGATACTCCACCGAGTCCGTATAAGGCACAGAGGAACCGTCCACAGTGATAAGGGGCAGGGCATCCAGATCCATCGTCTTCCTGGGGTTAATTGTTAGCTTGTTATCGATTGCCCATTTAATTACCCTACAGATATCTTCGTTGATGTGAGCAATGGCTTCTGAGAGAAACCCAGGCTCCACGTGGAGATAGATTTGAAAATCATCGGCGTAGAAGTTATATTTACACTACTTTAACACGCCGCCAAAGTCCAACAAATACAGAATGAATAAAATAGGGCCCAAGACTGAACCCTGCGGCACTCCCGCACGAACAGATCTGGCAGACGATAGCCCGCCGGAAGGATCGCGCACCGCCTGCGTTCTGTCTGTCAAATAAGAACAGAGCCAACGCAAGACCGAGCAGGAGAAACCGAGATTCCTGAGCTTGCTGATCAAGAGTTGGTGGCAGACATTATCGAAGGCCTTTGTAAAATCGAAAAATACAGCGATGGTAATCTGAGAGAGAAATAGATAGATAGATAGATAATTTATTATGCCCAAGCAAAGGCTAAAAGGCAAAGGTGATGTGGCGTTTAGGCCACAATTACAGTAGTTAAGCATCAGACAATACAGCAGTTACTAGATAACACGCCATGCTCTCAAACGCAAAGTAAAATTTACGCACCCATGCACTTAACGCACCGTCACTACAAATAACCAAACCAACGGCGTTCTCGTCATTCACATGGCCGCTTCAAGCAAATACGCGGGAAGCCATGCAACATGCGACTATCGCAATACAGTATAACAAATTTAAGAATAGCTTCATACGCATAATTATCTCAAATAGTATAAAGCGACCAAGTTTATAGATCAATAGTATAATGATCTTAAAGCTAACGCACTATAATTAACTTACAACTAACCTTATAATTAACGCACTATAATACATTCAGTCAGATTCAGATGCTAGCAGAAACAATCGAAGAAGTTTCTTAAACGATGCAATAGTCGATGCAGAAGTGACGCTATCAGGGAGCGAGTGCCAGAAATAAATTGCAGAGATATTAAAGGAACTTCTGTATGTTACCGTTCTATGCGCGGGAATGTGGAAGGTCTGTGTCGAGGCAGCCAGACGTTCGGATCTCCTCAGCAATGGATCAGGTCCAGTGAAAAGCTCACGGAGGTAAGAGGGTGATCGCATATGGAGAATCCGATACGTCTGGCAGCCCATAAAATACAGCCTCCTGTTCTCGACTCGAAGCCATCCTAACCGCCTCATGTACGGCGTTATATGTTCATCTCGTCTGAGATCGTAGATGAATCTTATACAACAATTCAGTAGTCTCTGCAGTTTAGTGTTAAGTTCACCAGTCATGCTATGGTACACTAAGCAGCAATAATCAATGTGAGGCATTATCAGGGTAACAACCAGCTTTATCCTTAACTCAGTCGAGAGAGAATTTCTGTTGAATTTGAGACTGTACAGTGCATAGAGATGTACTTTCTGAGAGATGTGGATGACATGCTTCTTCCAAGAGAAATTGGACGTAAGAACAACACCAAGGTTCCTAACTTCGCTCGCAAAAGGTATTGGTGTGCCATTTACCACTACCGGCCGTAAGTGATTCAGATTAATATTTCCTATATGAGCTCTACTCCCAAATATAATGATCTTTGACTTATTAGGATTGAGCTTAAGACCATTTAATTCAGCATAATCGAAGATGGCCGTAGCGTCCCTAGAAATCAGTTCAAGACCTCGATTTATGTCAGCCGGCAGACACGAAAGATAGGATTGAACATCATCTGCAAACACCATGTGATTCGTATATTGCAAAACGCGATCAATATCGTTGATGTACAAAGAAAACAGTGAAGGACCGAGCACAGAGCCCTGTGGCACTCCAGATTATGTAAACAGCCACTCAGATATATTACCATCGTCATCCACTACCGCTTGAGATCGGCCAGTTAAGTAAGAGAAGAACCACATTATAGCCTCATCCGAGAAACCAAACTCTTTCAACTTTATGCAAAGTTGAGGATGTGGGACAGTGTCAAATGCCTTGCTGAAATCAAAGAGAACCATTATAGTTACAAGGCCATCGTCAATCGCGCACCTAATATCGTCACAAACACGCAAGAGAGCAGACTGAGTGCTATGACCAGACCGGTAAGCGGACTGTCTAGGATTCAACAGATTGAACTCATCAAGATATTGTGTTATCTGCAAGGCAACAATCCTTTCGAAAAGCTTCGATAGTTCTGGTAGATTCGCAATCGGTCTCGTGTCTGACGGAGACTGCGGATTTCGAGTTTTCGAATGAGGGCGAATTAGTGCCCGCTTCCATTCTGACGGGAATATAGAAGTCTCCAACGATCGGTTAAACAATGAAGTAAGCACTACAGAGATAACCGGCCAAGCAATACGCAGAACGTACAACGGAATGCCGTCCGAGCCAGACGCATAAGAGTGCAGGGGTGCAGTATTAATAAGCTTATAGACATCACCCGGTAGCACGGCAGAGAATCTGAACTGCGGTCTCGACACCGGTCGAGGGATCCGGGATATAGCGGCGACGAATTCGGTATGTGAACACGGTAGCTGAGCCATGGAGACTGACGCAAAGTACTTGTTAAGTTGATCGGGTGTGAAGAAGTGTAGTGGAGATACCTGTGTCTGCTTTACCAGACCAAGTCGTGCAAGTTCTCTCCAAAGTTTAGCCGAGTCAGTGATTCTGATAAGTGAATTGTAGTGGAATTCACTTTTAGCACGCTTAATGTCCACATTTAGTTGATTCCTATAGTGCCTATAGGCGGTAAAGTCGAGTAAACAGCCTGAACGCTTGGCCCATTTGTACATTCTGTTACGGATGCCAAGACGCGTTTTAAGATCATCTGAAAGCCACCGCGTCGGTGGCTTCCGCACCACAATTACACGCGCAGGGGCCAGAGCATCCAGTGCCTCAATCATGGCATCTGATAACGCAGCGCAAAGACCCACGACACAGTGACCACCATCTGCATCAGTGATGGCCTGAATGCGCTCAAGGTACCTAGGATAGTCCATAATAGACCTAAGGCAACGACAGAACTCGTCAGCATCGATATCCTTAAAGTTACGTCTTATAATAGAGCGCTTGGTATTAAAATCCGTGCCGAGTGAAAACTTTATTTCAATTAGATCATGACCAGCGATAAACGGACTATCAGATTTGGTAAGCTGTAGAATCTTGTCGCTGTCATCCACAGCTAAAACGTCAAGCCACGAGTCGACAGTGGCTGTATGGTACGTAGCTCCAGTGTTTACAATGTCCATCGAGATGCTGGATAATGAATCGCGCAGGTGGTTGGCCTCGAAATTGGTGGACAAGAGGTTGCAATTAAAGTCACCACCAATGATGATGTTCTTGTACTTATGCGAAGCACACATAAGTGCTTCAAAGAACTCATCTAGGAGAAGACCTTTGGGCCTTCTATAGACCGACGCGAATAGTATCAACTCATTGTTGGGTAGACGAATCTCAATAATCAAATATTCAGGAGAATTAAAGTCGGCTCTTGGAGAAACCTCTATAATCTTAGCCTTCAGTGAGTCGTGAATGAAGCAGGCAACGCCTCCACCTCGTCTACTCTCGCGATCATGACGAATCAGGAAATAGCCGTCCAAGGCAACAAGGCACTCAGAAACGTCTGAGTGCAGCCAGGTTTCAGACACCGAGATTACATGAAAAGAGTTGGACGCAAACCTTATTCTGATTAAATCGATATGACCACGTAGTGAATTGGCATTGAATTGGGCTACACAAAACTGTGACGAGTTTATGGATAATTCACCGAGATTGGTGGGAGGCGATTTGTCGTTATCGTGGTCGAGTCAAACTAGCTTCGCAAGATCAGTTTCAGAATCAATGTTAATAACGGGTTTACCCTCAGAAAGTCTAACACAAATGCGCCCACGCCTCACCCAAACAAACCTATATGACCTATCTTTGGCCGCGCGCCTGGTCAATTGCAGCAGATCATATGTGGCCTTGGATAGCATTTCGTTTACATGTATATAACGATCGGAGTCATTTGCGCAGAATTCGTTTTGCTTTAGCCCCCGCTTTACACGCACCCTTGATAACACCTCATGCCGAACAGCGTCGGAGGACAGGGTGACAGCTATTGAGCTAGTCTCGTCAGTTCGCGGGGAACAATCTCGACTCACTGCCAGGTGCGACTTTCGCACCATAGGTCTGACATTTAACACGTGACATGAGAGATCATTTATGTTCAGCACATCGAACACATTCTGGACTAACTTAGTCGGTGTGATCGGTAATGCCGCAGGCACTCCCGATATGACTAACGCGTTGTCGACACGCTTCTCAGTCGTCGATACCGACTGAGCAGATTTTAGATTTCTGAGCTCACTGACCTCCCGCTCCAATGCAGAGACTGTCTGTTCAAGCTCAATAATGCGCTTACTGTTTTGCGATACCGTGTCAGCGATTCGATTCAGATCATTGAGCCTGTCGGTTATTTCAATGTTAGTACGCTATTGACTCTCTATAAATCCAGTCAACTTATCATTCAGTCCCTGCAACAGTGCGTTCATCGCGGCTTGCAGGCTCGATTGAGTGCCGGAGTCAGCAGAAGAGGCCATATTTTTAAAATCAAATTGCACACCTTCCTCAGGTCCAGGCGTAAGAGGTACGTCTACTAGGGATTTACAACATGTGTCGGCGTATTTATTTAATGAAAACGACCGAACACATCCAGGATGAAACACCCTTTTGCACTCACCGCACTCAACCGATTTGTTCACGACCGGCTTTTTACACTTAGTACATATAGGCTGCATGTGTAGTCAGTGTAATTATTCCCGAAACTAGAGACACGACAGTCAGGCACCGAGTGTCTAAATGCAAAACCACGGCGCTATTTAGGTATGTCCAGATGCACAGCCAATCAGATCAAACAACCATTGAGATGTAAGGCGCACGCACATCAGTAGTCCTCTTCAATGTGCAGCATGGTGCGGAAGCAAATGGGCGCATGCGCGACAGAGTGAGTTGACGCTTACAGCATATGTCCAAGAAAGTGTTCAAGAATTAGGTTAGGATACACGAATGCTCATCACTCAAATAATAGCATAAAAATGACAAGCAGGCAGGAAAGTCAGCAATCATTCGTGAAAGCAACAGAGAGAGAGAGAGAGAGAGAGAGAGAAAGAGAGAGAGAGAGAAGGGGAGAGAGAGAGAGAGAGAGGGAGAGAGAGAGAGGGGGGGGGAAGTTATGTACAAAAAATAAAAAAACAATATTCTTTTACATCTATCGTATGTATATTTATTAGTACACTCCAATCAAAGTAAAATGCATACTGAGCAGTTGTAGTACCGAATGCACTCATTGTATCAACTAGATGTCTAATAGATGTTTTATAGACGTCGATATTAAGATCTAGATAGCGTCGAAATTCAAAGATTTGAATTAGATCTCATTTAGACACGTCTAAAAGACGTCGATTCAATGTCGATCCGATGTACCAATTCTCCCTGGGAGAGAAAAAGCAGCTACGGAAAAAGAAGCCATCCAAGGAGAAAAGCGAAAATAATAATGTCGGTATACCTAATGTTCAAAAACCTGTTGTAAATGCGAGTACTAATATTTCTTGTTTTAGATGCGGTGGTAACCATTTTGCGAATAAGTGCTCTTTAGACCGTAGTATTAAATGCACTAACTGCGGGACATTAGGTCATCTGCGGAAAGTTTGTTTTGCAGCGAAAGATGCGACTACGAATATAGTAGAGGAAATTGCGTTACTGGAAGTAGAGGTAGTAGGCCGATTCCTCCCCGGGGGCTCCGAGGGGGGGTGAGGGAGGGGGGGTATCGGATTTCGCGGGGGGTGAGGGGAAATGGTAGGGGGTATCGGGTTACACAAGGGTATCGGATTTCGCGGGGTGGGGGTGAGGGGAAGGGGAAAGGGGCGGGGTATCGGGTTACACAAGGGTATCGGATTTCGCGGGGGGGGCGGGGTATCGGATTTCAAGGATATTGAATTTCGCGGGGGGGCGAGGAAGAGGGGGAGGGGGGGTATCGGGTTACACAAGGGTATCGGGTTACACAAGGGTATCGGATTTCGCGGGGGGTGAGGGGGAGGGAAAGGGGGCGGGGTATCGGGTTACACAAGGGTATCGGATTTTGCGGGGGGTAAAGGGGAGGGGAGGGGGCGGGGTATCGGATTTCAAGGATATCGGATTACGAGGGGAAGGGGGAGGGGGGAGGGTGACCTTGGCATACCACGTGTATGACTCACCGGGGATGACTCACCGGGGATGACTCACCGAGGATGACTCACCGGGATGACTCACCCGCGTTCGCGGTCGCGGTTGCGCCGCGGGTCCGCGGGTCCGCGCAGGGGGGGTCCGCGTTTGCGCCGCGGTCGCGGTCTTACCTTAATTACGCCGAAGGGAGGGCCCCATGACCGCGGCCCTGCCTTCGTCTCAGCGCAGCCAGTATAGTCTCCCGCGGATTTTGGGCACCAGGGCGGCGGTTGATGGAAGGAGGACCCGCGATTTGTAGAACTCGATCCACGTCAAACAAAAGTTCATCCGCTAACCTCTCGTCCTCCTCCGTTGGAACATACGCGCGGCCCTGCGCGAGGGCTTTGACGTAAAAAGAAGCCCGCCCGCGTTCAATACCGAATGGCCGAATGGCGTTCAACAGCGCCCGTCCGCGTCCGATGGTGGGTGGCTGACGCGGGGGTTCGGGAGCAGGTGGAACATCGGGCCTCCCCAAAATTTTACTGTCTTCTATGTTTTTAAATGCAAAAAGTTCGCGCGGAGGCATCACAAAAGAAACTTATAATTACAAAAACACAAAAAAACAATCACAATAAAGGTGACTAATTGCGTCACCAATCCATAAAAAAAAATGTATCCGGACACGTTTAAGCACGCTCTCGGCCCCGACGAGACTGAATTCAATGACGGTTGAAGAAGTCGCCAGAGAAAAATATAATGGCGGTGTATAAAACTGATAGTCGCTTCCAGCGAAAAGTAAGATAAAATACGTCTCGCGCTACAAAGGCGAGCGCCGACATTCGCTAGAAGTCCGGCTGCTTGAATTTACAAAACAAATATCGCGTACCGTAACATGGAAGCGAGGCGCCGATGCTCCGGCGGACGTTGCATATACGGCTCGAATAAAAAATGCGCGCGAAGAAAATATAGCATGATTTATAATTAAAAGAACAATCTATCTACGCAGTACGTAAAAGACAAAGGAAGAAATGACGTCATCGGGACGATGATCGACCCGATAACGCGTCGAACCTGTGGGAACATGTTCGTCGTAAACAAATTTTTTCTGGGAAAAGGGGGTGTTATCGCGTAGACTAAACAATCTATCTACGCAGTACCTGAGACAAAGGAAAATATTTTTATTTAAATCAGTTGAAGCGAGAGAGAGAGCAAAGGGTATATAACGATGGATGAAGCGCGTCGAGCCGCAGTAGTAAGATTTGAGAGCTATACATTGATCGAAAAGTATTTAATGGTTAAACACGTTATTACGTGCAAGTGCTCTGTAAAAAAGAAAATCTTTTATCGCTCAGTCGCAAAGATGTTCGTCCTGCTGTCGAGACCTTCGGACATTCGCGATTTTAGCGCCGAACAGCTGCAATTTGTGCCGAAAACCGTTTTGTTGAAAATGTGCGGCGATCACGTCCACTACGTGTGGGACAGGCTTCCGGAGCATATAAAGACGGATCTGGAGGTTCAGACCTATCGTCGCTGTGACAAACATTGGAATCAACCGTGGCAGGAAACGCACATCGACGGTCCCGCTCCGATGATTAAGGATTGCGGCGAATGTCAACGAAAAAACCATTAGCTTTCGCGACGTGAAAATTTTTGTGATAATTGATACATTTATATCCCTTTCTTCAGTCTATATGAACTTATGTTGGAACACTATCGCGTTCAATATTCCTATCGACATTGTCCAGCGTATCATCGACGCTTGTGCAAGTGCTCCTTCGAAGATTGTGGCGTGATCTACCACTCTTCAATAGTGCAAAAGTGATCAAACATGGATCAATTCAAGCAAACAGAATCTATTGGAGCTGTCCGACCAAGTAGCTACCGTGGGTGAATTTTTCACATGGGCGCTGCAATGCGCGGAATTCGTCGAGCAACTCGAGACACGCTGTAGTGTTAAACGTTTGCAGCTCTCGGTCGGGAAGAGGAAATCGTTGGTTGCCAGAATCGCGCGACTCGAGGGTGCGAAGACGCGATTGGAAAGACAGTTTATCCGTAGCGGTGGTGATTATGCGAACGCCGGTAACAGTGGCGACACGCGCGCGGCAGAACTCGTATGGCGAGATGTCGCGTTCGAAACGCGGATAATAACCGGCGCGGTAATTAATACGGACCATACAGAACCGCGACAGTTTCTGGAAGACGCCTGCAGCGTAGTGTGCAAGCGAGTGCGAGACATTTTAAAAACACATAACTGTGTCAAAGTGAACACCGCGTTCAACGGGGAGTTTGTGGCGGGTGAGAAACGTGCCAATAAGAGTTTGTGTACAAAGAACAAAGAACTCTGTCGTACATCGCACTTGCGCGAGTGGTACGAGCGGCACGTTATCGAGCCCACATTAGCGTCCCTCGGGGAGTTCCAGGAACGCGACAGTGGGTGGGCGTTGACGCGAATCCTCAATTTGACGGTAAACGTCAACAGATACAATCCTTTGCGCGCGGGGTGTTACGTGAAGTTGCCTCGAGACATTAAATTGAAGAACGCGGTGATCAATGTGCTGTCTATGGACAATGCGTGTTTTGCGTGGTCAGTGGTTGCCGCCTTGCATCCAGCTGAAAGACATTCAGAACGAGAATCATCATACCCGCATTATTCAACGATACTGAATTTACGTGACATTGAGTTCCCAATGACGTTGAGTCAGATTAAACAATTCGAACGACTCAACGACGTGTCGATCAACGTGTATACCATCGAGGGACAGTCGAACATTCTTCCAATAAGGCTTACCGGCCGCACGAGTGACAAACACGTGAATCTATTGTACGTGCAGGACCCACGGGACAACAATGTAGAGCATTTTGCGTGGATTAAACATCTATCCCGCCTCGTGAGCTCGCAAATTAATAAGCATGGACACACAAAGTACATTTGTAAGTACGGTAAGTGTCTATACTTCTTTTAATAATATGTAGAATATTTTATATTTAGTGTAAAAAAATTTACAATAATTATGTTTCTTTTTTTTTTTTGCAGATGTCTTCACTACTTTAGTTCGGGCGACAAGTTGCAGTCTCACACGGCAGACTGCCGAGAGGTAAACGACTGCGCTATCAGACTGCCGAGCGAGGACAACAAGTAGCTGAACTTCAAAAACCACAGCAGGAAAGAGCGATTTCCCTTCGTAGTGTATGCCGATCTGGAGTGCGTGCTGAAGAAGACACAACCGGAGATGGAACACGCGTCATACGCCTATCAACATCATCGAGTATGTAGTATAGGATACTACGTACAGTGCTTGTACGATGAAACGTTATCGGCGTATCGATTTCCTCGCGATAATGACAGCGTCGCGTGGTTCGTCGAGGAACTCAACGGATTGGCGCATCGCGTAAAGAACATCTTGTCCGACATTGTATGCATGGTAGACCTAACGCGAGACGAGTGGGAGACATTTCACAGCGCGGCGCTGTGTCACATTTGCGAAAAACCGTTCGCGCCGGATGACAATCGTGTACGCGATTATTGCCACCTGACCGGGCGTTATAGAGGTCCAGCACATTCGACGTGCAATCTGAATTATAAGGATTCTCACTTTATTCCAATCATTTTTCACAATCTATCGGGCTATGACGCACACTTTATTATCAAGGAGATAGCTGCCGCGTTTGAAGGCAAGATCGATATACTACCTATAACAAAGGAAAAGTACATCTCATTCACGAAGCATGTGAAAGACACCGCCGAAAGATCAGATTCGCAAAGCGATATAAAATTAAGATTTATTGACTCGTACAAATTTCTGAGCGCGAGTCTCGCAAAATTAGCATCCTTCCTCGATAAGAATAAATTGAAAATTATACGTTCCAAATTTTCCACGTTATCCGACGACGATTTCGAATTACACTAGTTTACAGCCAAAATGTACATTCAATGCCACTATTTTTTTTCTATGTATTTTGGCCCACTAAACACGAAAATCACCTAGAAAAATTTTTGTATGGATAGGTTTTCGAGATATGAATTTTTGAATTTTTTTTCAGAGATAGCTTCACATTTTAGGCCATATCTCGACTTAGAAACGTACGATTGGGTCGCACAAGCTCTCATTGTAAAGGTAATCGAATCCCGAACAATCGCCTTTCACATTGTTTTCCAATCGGTTCAATAGTTTCAGTGTTATGGGCCAAAATATATGAAAAACGTCGATTTTTTGGGCCAAAATAAGAGTAGAAAATTCACTCTATCGCCATGCAAAAATAGAAAACGTCAAATTATGTCCAGTTTCTTATTGTTTACGTGTAGGTCGTACTTTTACGAAGAAAACTAGCTGTGGATGAAGAAAATCTATCGATAAATACCGGAGTTATGAGCATTTGAGTGAAGGTACAAAAAATCAAATTTTACTCTGTTTTTGTATTTTTCCCTTATTTATATAGAAAACGTTTGAATATTACATGCGTCGATTAGAAATAACACTAGTGTACAAAATAAAAAATTTTTTCTGTAAATTCAATGCCACTATTTTTTTCCTAAAAAAATCCAAAAATTTATATCTTGAAATACATAGGAAAAAAATAGTGGCATTGAATTTACAGAAAAAATTTTTTATTTTGTACACTAGTGTTATTTCTAATCGACGCATGTAATATTCTGTGGTGAAATGAACTTTGAACGAGCATCGTGCTCCCGCCAATTTGAGAGGGCAGCGCCCGTGTGACGCGCGCTTCGGAACGCCACGCGTGCATGCGGTCGCCGCGTGCACCATTCGAGTTATGACCACCTTCGTGTGCAGACGAGCTCTCAGACGTGATCGGTTACAGAGTGTAATACATATAGAATAAACTGTTTAGTGTGTATAAAGCCCCTTGCACAATAGGCAATAGAAATAGCGATAGCGACAGCGACAAGGTTGCCGACAAAGCTTTTCCTTTGTCGGCAACCTTGTCGCTGTCGCTATCGCTATCGCTATTGCCTATTCTGCAAGGGGCTTAACAGAACAGAACTTTATTTACTGCCCGTCTCGCCGCATCTCCGAGCGTTCCTAGCGATACTTTCCAACATATTCAAACGTTTTCTATATAAATAAGGGAAAAATACAAAAACAGAGTAAAATTTGATTTTTTGTACCTTCACTCAATTGCTCATAACTCCGGTATTTATCGATAGATTTTCTTCATCCACAGCTAGTTTTCTTCGTAAAAGTACGACCTACACGTAAACAATAAGAAACTGGACATAATTTGACGTTTTCTATTTTTGCATGGCGATAGAGTGAATTTTCTACTCTTATTTTGGCCCAAAAAATCGACGTTTTTCATATATTTTGGCCCATAACACTGAAACTACTGAACCGATTGGAAAACAATGTGAAAGGCGATTGTTCGGGATTCGATTACCTTTACAATGAGAGCTTGTGCGACCCAATCGTACGTTTCTAAGTCGAGATATGGCCTAAAATGTGAAACTATCTCCGAAAAAAAATTCAAAAATTCATATCTCGAAAACCTATCCATACAAAAATTTTTATAGGTGATTTTTGTGTTTAGTGGGCCAAAATACATAGGAAAAAAATAGTGGCATTGAATGTACAGAAAATTTTTTTTATTTTGTAAACTAGTGTTATTGACGCGAAAAGGTGTCTTTCCATACGAATACGTGGACAGCGTCGAAAAGCTGGAGGATACGTGTTTACCGCCGCGCGACTCATTTTACAGTTCTCTGACCGGTGACACCGTATCCGAGAGCGATTACGCGCACGCCGCGAACGTATGGCAGCGATTCTCCGTTTGAACCCTGGGCGAATACAGCGATCTATACCTAAAAACCGATGTCTTGCTGTTGGCCAACGTGTTTGAGAATTTCCGCGACAGCTGTATCGCGAGTTACGGACTCGATCCCGCGTACTACTACACTTTACCAGGCTTTACGTGGGACGCCATGTTGAAACATACGTGTGTCAATTTCGAAGTGCTGACCGACATTGACATGGTCATGTTTATTGAACGTGATATTCGCGGCGGCCTGAGTCAGTGTTCAAACAAATACGCGCAGGCCAACAACAAGTACATGAAGTCGTACGATCCATCGATACCGTCGTCGTTCCTAATGTACTTCGATGTCAACAACTTGTACGGTTCGGCGATGTGTCAGCCACTGCCCTACGCGGAGTTTCGATGGGTCGAAGACGCGTCAAATTTCGACTTTAACGCGATCACTTTGGATTCGCCTACGGGTTATATTCTCAAGGTTGACCTAGAGTATCCGCAGAATAAACACGACGCGCACACTGACCTACCGTTCTGTCCAATGCGCGATAAACCGCCCGGCAAACGACAGGCTAAACTTCTCGCCACCCTGCACGATAAAAAGCGTTACGTCATCCATTATCGCAATCTGCAGCAGTGTACGCGCCACGGCCTTCGCGTCACAAAAATACATCGCGTATTGCAATTCGCTCAATCTGCGTGGCTCCGCGCTTACATCGAACTCAATACAAAATTTAGAACACGGGCCAAAAATGAGTTCGAAAAAAATTTATATAAATTAATGAATAACGCTGTTTTCGGGAAGACGATGGAGAATGTACGCAATCACGTAGATGTAAAATTACTGACAAAGTGGGACGGACGATACGGTGCGGAGGCAATGATCGCGCGACCGAATTTCCACAGCAGGAGCGTGTTTTCGGAAAATTTGGTAGCCGTCGAACTGCGCAAACTCGAGGTGAAATTCGACAAACCGATCTACGTCGGCATGTGTATCCTCGACATGTCGAAGGTGTGCCTGTACGAATTTCATCACGAGTACATGTCTCCCCTGTACCGCGACTCGTGTAGAATCATGTATACCGACACGGACAGTCTTATTTATCATATCGAGTGCGACGACGCGTATGAGAACATGAAACGTGATATAGTTAGGTTCGACACGAATGATTACGCGGTAGATAACGCTTATGGTATGCCACTCGTGAATAAAAAAGTGCCGGGCCTGATGAAGGACGAAAACAACGGTGCGATCATGACCGAATTCGTTGGACTTAGGGCAAAAATGTACGCCTTGCGAGTCGACGGTAAAAAAGACTGTAAAAAAGCGAAAGTTGTCAAAAGCAACGTCATCGCGCGTACCATCACGTTCGACAACTACGCGCGGTGTCTGAACGATGAGATCGAAATGACTCGACCGCAGTCGTGCATAAGATCGAAAATGCACAAAGTGTACACTATCAGCGAGACGAAAATCGCTCTGAGTCCGTACGACGATAAGCGATATATCGTACCGGATTCGGCCGATACGTTGCCGTGGGGACATTACCGAATATAACGTAATGTATATACGTATGTAATGTATGTATTATAATGTATGTACGTATGTATATGTATATAATGTATGTAGTAGTATAACGTGGTCCCGTAGTATAATGTAATGTGATCTAACTGCTGCAAGAGAATTTTTAAGATTGTGACAAAACTATATACGTAAAACTTTTGATTTTTTTCACTTCACATTGTCAACGGAGACAATAATGGAACAAAAAACGATAATGTATGCGTCCGATTCCGATTCCAATGACTCGCTGCAAAACAGAGCGACTCCATCGCCGATCTTATATGGTGATATGGCGTGGGAGGAGAATCGCTGGAATCACGACTTAAAGGAGGACGCTCGCTGGAATCTGACAACGTACCCTCTGCGAAGGGCGATCGGAAATCCATGTGTGTGGAAAGAACTGTGGATACGAACAATAGCAGCTTTCGGTAATATATCGAAACGGTATATGAGTGGAGTTTCGATGAAAATTCCAAAGAGATTTCGTTACACGAGTACTGAAGACGAAGACGCGTTTTGCGATAAACTCCGGAATCGGTGGGATAGAGTTGACTTCAAAATACCTAAGAACAGTGAAGGTGATTACGGAATACTATCGCTTGAGTGCTATACGAGCACGAGCTGCATTGCGCGAAATGAATGAAGATTCGAGCGAACAGCTCGAAGAGAAAGAACAATAATAATGATGAGCGAGTTTGAACTGAGTGATAAGGAACAATGAAGATTAATGTATGCAATGTATGTAATGTAGTATAACATATAAATGTATGAATGTATGTATGTATGTATGTATGTATGTATGTATATAACGTATGTATTACAATAGATGAAGGAATATTAATTACACATTTATATATTTTATATTATAAACATTTATTCAATAAAAAATTTTTATACAATATTTCTATTTATTATCTCATATTATCTCAATATTAATTACACATTTATATATTTTATATTATAAACATTTATTCAATAAAAAATTTTTATACAATCTTTCCATTTATTATCTCATAAACCATTTTATTCCTAAAGTATGGCATATTGTCCTGCGTGAACGTTATATTCCTGTTTGCACAGACATACTCGGCGAACATGCAAGAGAATACGCCACAATCGCTCCCGTTCGTCTGTTGCGGAATGTTCTTGGCGGACTTCAATTCCCAATCGCTCATATCGTAAGAATGTTTTTTCTTGTCAAGACTCTCATCTTGTAAATATAGTTTTAGCGCCGCTAGACATTTCGGATTATCGCCACCCATACTATCGTAATATACAATCGTTTTATCGCGAAAATCTACTATTGACATACACCAGTGAATATTCAGATGTACAGGGATAATTATAATATCCTGCGCGAATATGTCAACTTTTCTGGTCCATCGTTTTAGCGACGAGTGACCGCCCGACAGAAGTTTCGGATAAAAGAACGTGTTCATCGCGTGTACTTTCGGATACGTGTCGGAAGATGTACCTCTGGCGATCAGCAGATTCAGGTAAAAGTTAATTACTTCGTCGTTCAGCCAATTTAAGTTGACCAGCGTGTGAAGATCCTTTTGCGTTAGCCTAAGGCCGAAGCCTTCCGCCACCACCTCCATACTCTGGAACCCTTGACAAAAAAAAGTATGGTGTTATAAAATTATGATGTCACAAAAAGTATATCGCACTCTTATTATTTTTAATATTAATATGCATATTTACCAGAGTGTCTCGATCGTTGCACAGATGAATCGCTGCACACAGATTTTAAGTGTCTCGATCACTGCACAGATGAATCGCTGCACAGCGTAAATAACTAATATATATGTCGAAATAGTTCACGCATAAGCTCTCAAATCATACTGCTGCGATTTGATGCATCCCTCGTTATATACCCTTTGCTCTCTCTCTCGCTCTAACTTAATCTTGAAAGATCATTTTTTTCTTTGTTTTGCATTTCTTTCTTTGTCTCGCGTACTACGTTGTAAAAAAATAGTGTGAAATAGATACGTCTACGCAATAACAGCCCTCTTCTCAAAGACAAAAATTTGTTTATGGCGCCACGATGAACATGAAACCCGCAATAGTAGATAACGTATTATATTAGAAATGATATTAATAAAGATATTGTACATGTATTTGGTATTTAATATTTTTTATTATATACTTTATATGTATTACATATTTCAAACAAACACTTTACATGTATCATTTTTATATTAAGAATAAAATACAGTTTGCACAAATTAAATAACATTGTTCTTGTGTACCCAAGAGTTGTGCGATCCGTCGAATCCCAGCCATTTCACGTAAACCTCGTCGCCTCTCCTGCGCAGTACTTTCTCCACGAGATACACGTCAGGATAAGTCGCGCGATGCAACTCGTGCTCGTAGAACGCTCCAGCGACAGATTTTCCACGATAGTCCTCGAGTAGGTAGGTTACGGGATTGGTATGCTGCACTCTGACGATCTTAAACACCTCGGTGGTCCAATTCGGCGTGTAACACTTCTCGAAAATCGTCTTGTATTTGCTGACGCGTACCGAGTCGCCCGTTTTAAATTTTGCCGGGCCCGCAATCTTTATCGCGCTGTACACCGTAGCCAAGAGTCTTTCGGCGATCGCGGGGGTAACGTCGACGGGTCGCATGCCGATCGTTCGATGTTTGCGCGCGTTGTAATCCGACACGAGTCGCGGTAGCTCGTCGACTCACTTGTAAGTTCCGTTGAGCGTAAACATCTTCCACATGTTGTTTTTTAACGTGCGATTGAATCGTTCGACGACCGATGCCTTCAACACTGAATTTGTGGAATAATGATTGATGCCGTGTTTTCTCACGAGACGTTGCACGTCGGTGTTGTAAAATTCCTTCCCCATGTCGGTTTGTAGGTTACTAGGACACCTCCCGCTATCTCGAATTATCTCAGCGATAGCGACGGCTGTCTCGCTGCCGCCTTTACCCTTGAGCGGCACGGCCTACGCGTACTTGCTCAACACATCGATGACGGTGAGTATGTAGTGGTGGCCTCCGTTGAAACGCGAGTACGGGCGCATCTCGACGATGTCAGCCTGCCACAGGTCGTCGTACCCTCGCACTATGACATGTCTGCGGGGAAAATTTCTTCTCGCCAGTGCGTGCAATTCGTCTACCAACCGTCGCTTTTCGATATTTTTATCCACATCGGATTTTAACGGTCTCATGTTTCGTTGTCGCCGTTTCTGCTTCTAGTGCATCGTTCGTAGCAGTTTCTGAACAGTTCATAACCGCTTCTGAACAGTTCGCAACCGCTTCTGAGCCATTCGTGAACCGTTCGACAGCCGTTCGACAGCCGTTCGACAACCATTTGTGAATCGTTTGTTGCTGTTCGTCGTCGTCAGTTAACCGTTGTTTGTCACTCATCGTCGTCGTCGTCGTCGTCGTCGTCGTCGATGTTCTTTAGCCGTTTGAAGCCTTTCCTGTCACCGCGTAGTTCACAGCTGTTTCTGAATCGCTCGTAATCGTTTCTGAGCTGTTTTTGAACCCTTCCAAAACCGTCCGACAACCGTTCTTGAACCGTTCGACAACCGTCCGACAATCGTTCTCAAATCGTTCGTTGCTGTTCGTCGCCGTCGTCAAATAACCGTTGCCTCTCTTCACTCGTCGCCGTTCGATAGTCGTTTCTGCTGAACCGTTTCTTTATCGTTCATTTCGTTCATTAGCCGTTTCCAATCTAACGATATTCGTACGCCGAAGCGCGTTTACCGCAGTCTGTAACGCTCGCACGTCCTTCTCGAACGCGGTAAGCTTCTCGTCTGACTTTTTTCGTTGATCTCGCAGACTTTTAACGCACTGATCTACGTATAGTTTGTTAACCGCGTCACCGTCAGTCTCAAGTTGCGCTACGCGATGAATTTTGCGCGTCCTTGCGTCAAAGTTCGTGGCGGTGCGACACAGAGCGCTGTCGCGCACAAAATTTCTCACTAATCCGCTCCACCGATGGTACGAAATGGCATTCGTCGCGTCTTCGCTCTGCTCGAACAATCCAAATTTATTGATCGGCATTTCGACGCTGATTGAACGAATCGCTGTCGCGCCGTTTAATTTATAATAAGCCTCGCGAAGTTCCTCGATGATCGACATGATCTCATTGTCGTGGGCATTGTTGCCAGCTTGACGCGAAGCGTCGAGCAATCGCAGACGATCCACCAGCTCGTTGGGGTCGTCCCAGTGCACGTAGTCGATCTTATTGTCGATTAGCGTCATAGCGCGAGGCGCGAATAATCCCTTTCCGGATTTTTTCTTCTTGGATTCGGTCGATATCAACGGTGAGATTACATACAGATACTTGAATCCCCTGTTGCCCATTACTCGCTCGCCGAGATCGTGCTTGTATTTATGAGCACTCGTCCGCAACAGTATGTCCTTGTACGTTTGCATATCCGCCTCCGTGTAGAGCTTATCATTGGGTGTTTTCTTGAAGATCAACTCGTAAATACCGGGTGTGCCGGCGTATCGTACGCCACCGATAATTATATTATCCGCGTCGTCCACGTCAAAAAGTTTATTACCGAGCATCAATTCATTCTTGCCGAGATAAACACCGTACACGGTGTCTATTGTTGAATCGGCGCCCAAAACGTCCGCGATATACAATCGGCTCAGTGGACCCAAGCGACTCTCCAACGTTTCTACAAAAAATTCTCGACCCTCCGACGTTTGCAACTGCTTTTGAACAATCGTCTCGATCGAGTCGTCCGTGGTTTCGAAAACATCCACGTCTTCGAGGAATTCGGGACTTGTACGTTGCACGGTTCGCGTCGGCGTAAAAGTTATCGGTGTAGAGGTTATCGGTAGTACTTTCGAGCGTTTCGATTGATTAGATTTACGCGGTGTCGACGATGACAGATCCGACCAGGAGTCTAATCGTTCTCTCTTTTTCTTCGGTGTAGCATCGGGAGTAACAAACTCCTCCTCCCCGCGCTGTCGAATTGATTGCGTTTTGATTTTTGCGTCAGCAACGCTTTCCGGCTCCTCTTTCTTCACCGCGATCAAGCTCGAGTTGTCGACGATTTTTTTCAGCGGCCCGATGAGAGGTCTGAAGTGCGTGTCCAACTCAATGTCCTTCTCGATCTTACCGGTCCTCAAAGCGCGAAGTTTCTTGCGAATCGAATCACTCGTTTTCGCGATATCTTTCACGACCTTCTCGCGTTTGCGAATATTCACGCTCCCGTCGATCGCAGCCATCGCGGAAGAAAAAAAAACAAAGCAGAGTGTCTTCTCTCTCTTTGTAACGCTAACGTTTCACCTTCGACGACGTATCGGCGACGACTGACCGCTTTTGTGGTATTGCAAACACGTTAAATCCTTTTCTGTATCGGCCGTTCGAAAGCGCGCTGTCCTTGTCTATCACTACGAATCCGTACTTGCATTGCCAACAATCGTGGCACAACGAGCAAAATTCATCGTACGACATGTCGGTATTCACGTGATCGTTGTACCCGTGTTTCAAATTAGTGCCATCCTGCCTGAACAGGATCAGCAGATCCGCGTTGTCGCGTATCAGATGTTTAGGTATTCACGCGTACGTCTGACAGAGATAAAAGCAGTCGACACTTAAGTGCCTACCCATCGAGAAATACTCTCTCACAGTGTCTTGCTTATCGCACGCCACGTCGTCGAAGACGAAGATCGAGTTTGGACACGCGTCGCTCGGTGGAATGACGTTACTGTTATTGGAGAAGGTGTAGTAGCCGATTTCGTCGATCGATGTCAGTAAATTCTCCAGATATCGGTATTTCGGTTGATGCAGCGATTTCGAGTACACGTAAACGTTCTCGAAACGTACACCGTGCGGACTTTCCAGCAAACTTATCAGAACGTTGATTTTACCGCAATTCGAGGAACCACAAATGATCGCGCGTATAGTAGTCGGCAGCATCGTACCGTGTCTGCACCTCTCCACGTTGCCCTCCATCGCGCGTTGCGGGAAGCAGGAGCAAGACATTTTGTCGATAACGCGTCGAACCTGTCGGAACATGTTTGTCGTAAACAAATTTTTTTCTGGGAAAAGGGAGTGTTATCGCGTAGACTAAACAATTGTACACTATTTTTTACGACGCAGTACGCGAGACAAAGGAAAAAAATGACGTCATCGACGACGATCAAAGCGATGATAAAATTTAGGTCTGAAAATAAATCTGTTTATTTAATTCTTCTTTTTTTACATAATATATTTTACGTACTAAAAACTAAAGCTGCGAGCTCACAATCGATGAGCTGATTTGTATTGAACGCATCGCTAGCGTATATTACATTCGACGCTTCCTTGGGATCCGTCACAGTGGACGCGATATCGGAGAACTGCGCAAACTTTGCGTTTCGACTGCCGCAAGTATTCTGATCAATCGATCGAATCTCGCATCGATGCACCGATCGAGATCGAACATACGACGCAATGCCGATTCAGTCATCATCAAGCGTACGTTTACAGATTCGAGACGTATGAGTTTGACGTTATTAACCGACGTGCAAACTCTCACCGTTAGCGGACCAACGTTAATAAAACTGTGGATATCTTTGATGTAGTCATTGCGAAGGAAATTCTGAATGTTTTGTCGTTGCTCGTGGAGTGCCTTCCACGTTTCGAGAGATAACAGCAGTTCCTTTCCTCGATGATCTCCAACGGCGATCTCCACGTAACTCGGTGGGCCCACGTTGATGCCAATTTCGAGGAATTTGTATCCCGTAGCTGTCAACGCGTATCGTCTGCCGAGTATGCGAATCGCGCGACGCTCCAACGAAATGCTGTATAAAAAAAATGAAATTAGTTTTTTTTTCCTTTCGTAAGTATTACAATTTGCAAAGATATAAAAAACTGGGGGAGGCTCTATATGTTTTTTATTTCTGCTTAAACGAAACTTACCTATTACATCTGTTCTCGCACGACAGAGTTTCAATGTCGTGAATCGGTACGTAATAATTCACGGCATTCACGCGTTTTCCACCATTGTTGGTGCTGCTGCTGCATCCTTCAAAGGAGAACATTTTTTCTTTCGGCTCTGAGAAGTTGTGACCGTCAGTACAAGCGATCGCGACAAGACTGATCATGTAAAATTAATCGAGTATACGCGGCAACATCGACATTCTAAAAGTAATGATGTGGTGGGGGAAAGCGGGAGGGGGAATTAATGTTTATAATCGAATCTGTCGGGACATGTTCCGTAAACAAATTTTTTCTAGGAAAAAGGGGGTGGTTATCGCGTAGACTAAACAAATTCGCTAAACAATCTATCTACGCAGTATGTAAAAAACAAAGAAAAAATGACGTCATCGGGTCGATAATCGACTCGATAACGCGTCGAACCTGTCGGAACATGTTCGTCGTAAACAAATTTTTTTTCTAGGAAAGTAAAGCCTACTCTAACGATGATGATGGGAGAGCGGAGGGGGAGTAAGAAATAAAACGTTATAAAAAGATACATATAATTTATTTTTTAATTCCAGCGATCATCGTTACACGTTAACAATGTATTTCATTGGACGTTGGCGTCGCGCGCGACCACCAGTTAAATAATGTTATTACATTTTGTAACGCGCAATTCTTGACGTGTTTTCCGCATCGCATAGTATTGGTGTCATCTAGTTTAGTCAAAGATTCGATATCTTCGTAATGCGCATCCAGAGTCTCGACGATTAGGTTTTTTCTCGCATAATTCTCCAGCAAATCCACCAGCCATTCTCGTTTCTGACATCCCTTGACGTACACGAGAGTCGGCATCTCGTCGTCATCCTCTTCGTCATCTTCTTCTTCTACACCAAGCACGGCCGATGTAATCAGGCGTTTCACCGTACTGTACGGCACGTTTCCGTCTTCCCATCGTAATCCATGGTGATTCGCGATCAACCAGGTAGCGCACGATTTGTCGGATTTTGTGAGGAGATTCCACGGCATGGAGTACTCAAAAATGTGATGCGACAGAACGCAGCCTTTTCTCAGCACCGCCACCTCCTTCACGACAAATTTCATCCCGACGAGGAATCCTTGCAGGTCCACGAACGTTGGTACGGACATGACGAGATTTCTTTATCTCTCGCTCTCTCGTCGATACGTCAATCGAGAGGAATGACGCGCAACTCTGCAAACCGTCTCGCGACACTCTGATTTTATACTCCCCCCCTCCCTTGCCCCACCCCCTCTAAATAATTGTATCGGAGAGTCGACGTTGCCGCGAACACTCAGACTATTTTGCGCACCACGTTTGTCAACGGGTTGTACTCAATCACGCGGTCGTGTATGATGAGACAGTACGCGGAGGTATTCGGCGGTACATTCTCCATGCAGTCAAATTCTATTCTGACATCCACGGTGGCGGTTTTTACGGATTCGTTTTGGCGAGAGCAATCGATGATCACAAACGGGCCGTTACGCAGAAAAGTCGAAACGGTGAGACTCGGCTCGAGATATTCGTATCCGTAGTAGCCCTTGCAGAAACGCGCGTACATACATATCGTACAGAATCGCCCATCGGTGTTTATCAAAGTCCAAATTCAAGTCGTCGTACGGATAAACTTCCGAGTTTAGGTAGAGTTTTACGTTGGTCAAGTTGCAGTCGTCGAATCGGCTTATGTCGGCGGACATGACGTTCTTCCCACTCGTCTGCAGAGCAAAGACGACGTATCGCGGTTTCTCGAGCTGAGTCGCGGTTTTGATGGCCCACGAGTGCTTGGTCGTGTTCTGCAACAGGGGATACTCGTACAGATTTCACGAACGGAAACCCATACTTAGATATCGTCCGTCTTCCAAGGCGCGCAGCATCGACAGCTTGTTGATCTCGTTCAATTCAATACCACGTGAGGCATTCGCCATTGTATCTTGAGTATTTTGATGGTGGGCTCCAACGCGAGACTTCCCACCAGGGAATTGTCGTTGCGCGATCGTATCAAGATCAATTCGTGACGAGCGTTGATCACCACGCGATAAAGTCATGTGTGCAATGTGTGTGCGCGCAATAATGTCATGTGTGCAAAGTGTATGTGCGCAATAATGTTATGTGTGCAAAGTGTATGTGTGCAATACGTTATGTGTGCAATGTGCTAATATAATTTTCTTATTTTATGTGCGCAATAATATTATGTGTGCAGTGTGTATGTGCGCAATAATGTCATGTGTGCAAAGTGTTAATATGATTTTTTATTTTATGTGTGCAATATAGCCATGTGTGCAATGTGTATGTGCGCAATAAAGTCATGTGTGCAATGTGTGTGCGCGCAATAATGTCATGTGTGCAATCTGCTCGTGTGCAATAAAGTCATGTGTGCAATGTGTTTACCCATGTGCGCAAACGTACGTTCGTATTTTTAACTATTACATGTGTGCAATAATGCATGTAGGCAATCGTTTTGTAGGCAATCGGGAATGTCGGCAAACGAAGCTGTAGGCAAAATGTTGTGGGCAAACGAAGCTGTTGGCAATCGGGAATGTAGGCAAACGGAGCCCCCTCCATTATTCCATTCTTTGTCGACTTCCAGCCCCATTCTAGTAGGTTTAAAGTTTGTTCGTAACATTGTATTTGATAATATACTTTTTTTTTATGTAATCTTGCGACATTAGCAGTTGGAGGCAGACACGATGGCGTGAACTCGATTTTTTAGACTGTTTGGCAAAGCATATGAAGCGACACTTAGCTAAGCAGTGTCGTTAGTTTTGACTTCGTATAAAATAGCAATAATTTTTTCAGATGCTGTACCTATTGCTTTTTCACTAGCATTTTTATCTAAAAAAACTGTCATGTCTTCTCGCAAATGAATAATATTTTTTAATATAAATTTCACAAATTTTGTTTTTTCCACATTATAGAAAAGAAAAGTGGTATCGCATCTACTGAAGGCATAAATAAAGCCGATAAAATCCTGATATTCGGGATACGTAAAAAATATTATTTATTTGCGAGAAGACATGACAGTTTTTTTTTTAGATAAAAATGCTAGTGAAAAAGCAATAGGTACAGCATCTGAAAAAATTATTGCTATTTTATACGAAGCCAAAACTAATGACACTGCTTAGCTAAGTGTCGCTTCATATGCTTTGCCAAACAGTCTAAAAAATCGAGTTTACGCCATCGTGTCTGCCTCCAACTGCTGATCTCGCAATATTACATAGAAAAAGAGTATATTATCAAATACAACAGTGGTACGAACAAACTTTAAACCCACTAGAATGGGGCTGGAAGTCGACAAAGAATGGAATAATGTCTCTTCGTATGACTCAGAATCCTGCACCACAATCCTTGCTGACGCTTATAGCCTGCAAATGTACAAAAAACTATTAAATTAACATTAAATTAAAATAAAAGTAAAACACTGAAAACCCGACTAAAACCATTCAACTTGCGTGAGCGATATCTCGGTCACTATTGGTCGTAAAAATGTTTTCGACCCCGCATTTTTTTCGTTAGAATGTCTACTTTCTTTTATCTCAGAACAAAAAAATCGCTTAAACTGCTAGAAAAAAAGTTGCACGCAAAAATGTAAAAAAAATCTTTTTTCCCAAATTTTCGCTATTTTTTAATTCCGTTTTAAGCTTATTTCTTGAGTTTCCGATATCGCAAAACATTTTTTTATATACGTATTCCATGCAAAATTTTATTTCCTACAAAAAAGTTCTCTTGTATTTTTTTCGTATTTTGCGACGTTTTCTAGATATTTTAAAAACAATGGAAAACGATATTTTTTGTTAATATCTCAGAAGTGCACCCCTTAATTTAATAGCATTTTCGTTTTTTAACTTTTTTTAGTGTCGAATAATCGTATGAATCAATAAAATTCCATTAAAGAATTAGTTCTTTTTAAAAACACATAGACAATAGCCTATTACTAAAAATCTCTCTAAAATCTAAAATCTAGGCAACCATGATGCAACTTTTTGATAAAGCAACCTAATACGGTTGGATTGTGAATTAAATAAGCTTTCATTTGATATAATAATTTGATTAAATAACTGATGAGGGTATATTAATAACGCTTACTCACCTGTTTATATACCTGGCAACTCCACAGCTGCGCAGAGGGGAAAGTAGGCAACCTTTATTTTTCCAATTCCTTCGGGTATATTCTCAACTAATGCACAATTTTTATAAACAACCAATCGAGGAAGTTGATCGAATAAATTTAATTAAAAATTTAATTATTTAACATTATCCGACGCGATTTAGCTCGGCAACCTATTTGCGATGTATCAATGTATATGTTATCTAGCATATATTTTTTATCATTCATAAATAACAAATGAGGGAATAAATTTCTTATACCGGATCTCGGACTAACAGGAAGGACTTCCACTCCTTATATAAATTGTATATTTTAATTATAAATATTAATTATATTAAATAGAACTTATACAGCAAAGAATCTTGCAGTTTTCATCATAGTCATATATTGCAAAAACATTGTAATTTTTGTATATTGCAATGTTCCACAGACATTGCGAAAATATGCAACATAATCTCAATAATGATAGAACAATATTTTAAAAATATAATAAAAATTAAGTACTTAAAAAATGTATTTTTTAAGTATAGTATTTTAATAGTGAAGTTTGATAGTACAAAATTCCGTAATTACAAAAATTTTTTTACTTAAAAAGCAATTTAAATATATTTATAATTTTATAATCAAAAATAAATTTAATATCAAATTTTATTAAATATTATCTAAATTTAATATTAATTTTTAATATTATTTTAAGTTTTAAAAATCTTTACTAAAAACAAATGAAATAGAAGACTTACTATAGTACTTGCATTTATAAGAAGTATAAGAAAAAATGATTGAATAGCCGATTTTACCGTCTGCTTGTGAAAGATAGAGAATTATTAATAATTAACATGCTTAATAAATAGCATTGTGATGATCTAGCCTAGTGGAAAAATCCGATGCAAAATTACGAAATTTATAAATAATATATTTTTTGCATAATATATTCAAGTAGATTTAAATAAAAATGACGTATAATTTGTCGTAAAATGACGTTTTTGTCATAATTAAATGACATTATTGTAATCCTGATGATAAAAATAAAAGCATACAGCAAGCAATATATGAAAGAAGCATAAGTGTGTAGCGAGGAAAGAGTAACGAAATCTTCTTTTCTTTGTAAATGTTAGTTTTTCCAAGTGGACATCCGTCCAAATGGTAAACATATCTTACATATTGCTTAACTTCTGTAATCGGAGAAGAACTATATACTGTGATATGAGCCGGCATTAAGAATTAATAAGATACATTTGCAATCCAGAATCTGATACTGAAGCTGTTTAACTTATAAAGTTACTAGTGATTAAAAATAAATAACATTATTATAATGTTTCTAAGTAATAACTTTTAGCGTGTTCTATTCTAATTCGTGGAAAATTAGTGTTAATTAATAAGAAAATATTTTATATATTTTTCAATATTTTTTTATTTAATTGACAATTATATAAAAATACTTTACAATATACTGTTAATATACTATAATTATTAGTATATATATTTAATATATATATAATATTATAATATTATATAATATATATACTATATATATATTATCTATATAATATATACTATATATATATATATATATATATATAATATTATATATATTATATTAATATATATTATCATATATATATATATATACTACTATATATATATATATATAATTATATATCTATATATATATATATATATTGTCACGGCTTTTTCACCCCGGACCGCTCCGGGGCGTGTGCCGGATCAAAAGCGGAGGAGGAGAGGAGGGTGTCAGGCCTCTCCGACGATCCCCGCGCACATCGAAAGTTCCGCGAATCAGAAAAATACCACTGGGCGCCAGACGCGGCCAAGCGCGTCCACGAAAGTACAACGAAACCGCGAAAAATTACAACGAGACGCAAGACGCGAGTACTTCGATGTGCGGGGAATTGGCCAGCTCGACCTAGAGAGTGTGGGCGGGGTAGAGAGGAGGGCGGCGCGGGATCCGGCGGGGTGATGCAAAACTATAAATTCAGATCATTTAAACAGAAAGTAACGATGTTTATTTTGCTTGCGGTCTGCATTAAGCCGCGGTCAGGTGACTGAGTAACAAGGGGGACGCCAGAAAAGAAAGAAATTTTGCTAATAGCGTGGGCGTCCAGATCAACAGCCAATCTCGAAATTTTACAAGGAACGCGCCGAGTGCGCAAGCTATGAATCGGGGAACAGTAATAATAATGAAAACTATCTCTAAACCGGAGTAAACGCGAAATAATGCTAACGTAAAGGAGCGCGAAATAATGGGGGGTCACGCTCGACGCGCGTGAACGCCACGTTTCAAGCCGTACCGAAGTTCTGTCGCCAGATAATTCTGAACTTTAACGCGAGTATCTTAGCCTAACGCAAATCTTAATTTTAGCGCGAGTCTTAATCTAACGCAAGCCTTAGTCTAACGCGAACCTTATCCTAACGCGAATCTGAATCTAACGCACGCGATAATTACAGCGCGAAGGTTGTCCGATATCATACGCGATTGTCAGCGAAGTTTCACCGCGGAGAAAGAGGAGCAGAGGTCCTCGCACGATGCCGTAGCTAACGCGAGAGTACGGAATATCCGCGAGCAACCACGCGAGAGACAATACCGAACGCGAACATACGCAATGATACCGCGAATCTTACGGAACGCAATAACGATCCGACGCGAATCATAACGGAACGCACCAAATCTAACCCAAGTGAGAACCGAAGACGAATTACAATCCACGCGAAATATCCGGGCGCGAGCGCCGTCGAACGCGATCACTTCAATGCGAAGATTACCGGCACGCGAAATGTGCGAACATTCCAGACGCGGCCATTACCGCGTGTATGATCTACGTCCCGGCCGGCGAATTACCACGCAATAATCTACCGCGATCTCCAGAAGCTCTTCCGCGACTCGATAACAATTCCACGGCCGCGATACCATTCCAAGGCCCCTCGCTCCCGATATCGATCGCTTAACGAGCTCTTTGTCGGCGCATGCCGCCGGCTACCGAGATTAAGGCGAGCGAGCGTGGCCCGGAGGGCGGTATCGTGGCTTACATGATCAAAATTTTCTAGCGGGCAACCTCACCGATGGAATGCCTCCTCCCGGGGATCCTCGTCGTCACCTCTCGTCAACCCGAGTCGCAGCGTGGACCCACTCGGAACGCTTTCTTAACGGCGGTTATCGCGGCTCTCTACTTTGCGTTTTCACGCTCCGGCGGACGACCAGAAAGTGTCGCGCTAGATCCGCTCGATCGCGGAATCGATGCGGCACCCCGTCTTGCGGGCGTGCCGACCAATCGGGAGCGAGCTTGCAAGCCCGCGGTATCCCGGCGCAGGATCGTCGCAAGGGGATCCTTCGGGACGCGCAACGGTCCCTCGGCAGCGTGACGGCTCCTTAATTTTTCTCTAGGGCGACGGACAGGATTTCGCCCCGGCCGGGGTGCCTCCAGTTTGACCCCGGGGTGCTGGCCAGCCACCCCGTGGGTCGGTGTCTCGTGGAGATAGATTCGCTGGGGCCGGGCGCCTGAGGCCCCGCTTTCGGCGGCCTCGTCCGTCGCTGGCTCGCGCCGTACGCCTGCCGCGCTGCTCTCGCCGTCCCGCGATCCTCGCCGCTTCCGCGCCTACGATCTCTCCTCGTCCTCGGTCCTTCCGGATGTCTCCGTCCCTGACACTCCCTCGAAGATCCCTCGTAGGGTGGGTGAGGTGCCGCGCGCATTAATTTTACATAAAAATAAAAGAAAGAGTCAAGAGGCGGAAACGCAATCAAATTTTTTGGCCTCTGGAGATCTCGCCGTGGCCTCTCTGGTCCGTCCGCGGGCGCGAAATTACGCGTCTTGGGACGGCGGCGGGGCGCTGCCACGAAGCGGCGAGCCGCAACGTCACAATATATATATATATATTATATATATAATATATATATATATATATAACAGTATATTGTAAAGTATTTTTATATAATTGTCAATTAAATAAAAAAATATTGAAAAAATTATAAAATATTTTCTTATTTATTAACAGTAATTTTCCGCGAATTAGAATAGAAAACGCTAAAAGTTATTACTTAGAAACATTATTATAATGTTATTTATTTTTAATCACTAGTAACTTTATAGTTTTTATATATTTAATTTGTTTATTTATATATATATATATATATATATATATATATATAAAAGGAAATGATTTATTTATTAACACCACACACACACACACATGAAATGTGTATTGTACACATATTTATAAGAGTATTATACCATATATAAAAAAATATTTTATAATTTGTTCAATATTTGTATCTTATATATATATATATATATATATATATATATATATATATATATATATATATATATATTGTAAAGTATTTTCATATGTATAATTGTCAATTACATCAAAAAAATATAAAAAGATACAAATATTGAAAAAATTATAAAATATTTTCTTATTTATGGTAACTCATATGCTAATAATTTCTGTTTTATCTTTCATACACGTTTAGCTATTACCATCTCGTCGAGATAAGAGATTTGTACATTTCTGATGATAAAACAGTGATTATATAAGGTAAAAACTTCTTATTTCGGAATAGCCGAATAGCCAAAACAGTCGATAATGTCAGTACTCTTCAATTACCACCGGGCCCCTGGGGCCCCTTTGGTAGTCACGAAAATTTACCCAGGGTTGTCGGTCTTTAATCCTGTTCCTATTGCCTGTTGCCTGGCATTGTGCAAGGGGCTTAAGTCATATCTCGCCACTAAATCTGCTAGCGAGTGCTGTGTGCGACTGCTGGCCATGTCGTCTGCGCCTGGCGTGACGCAGGTTTCTCGAGCCGCGGACCGCCGTGGTGCAGCTTCGCCGGCTGCGGGGGGAGTTGCTCCTCTGGGAGCTCAATCAACAACTGATGCACTGCTTCAGTCGATCTTGACTAAGATTGACGTTGCGGACAAGAAGTCCACCGCGGCGTTCGAGAAATCTGATAAGAAGATCTCCGCCTTTATTAGCCGTCAGGAAGCTGTCAATGCCGACTTTGCGCAAAAGCTAAATCGGCTACCCGAAATTTTAAAATTGATCGCGGGCCATGACGAAAGAATTGCGGCGTTGGAGGCTCAGAGTGCGGAGCTGCTGAGTGCCCAGCGCGTCGGTCGCGAGTTGTCTGCTGCATCGCGGGTGTCTGGAACGTCGGACATTATCATCTTTGGAATTCCATGTTCAAGGATCAAGATCTGCCTCCTATTTCGATAACCACTGAGGCTGATCTAACGAAGCTTCGATGACCTGCCGTTCTATGACTTGGCTTCACTCACTTATCTCGGACGACTTGACATGAATTGCTGAATATTGATTGTTCCGGGCGGATAGAGAGAGCACTACATTTATTACGTTGTCGACTTTAAAATAGGTTTAATCTTAAGTTCTTATGCTATAATTCTTGTGATTTGTTCCCTGTTTGCGAATTTTGGTTTATATCCATTGCTGCTTCGTGGCATCCTTTGGAGAGGACGAGTAGCTTGCTTTATTCTTGAATTTTGTCTTTCATTTCTATACACGCTTCGTCCTTCGCCGGAAGTGTATCACCCGCTTTCTATTAATCTTACTAGTAATCGGCATTGATCTTTGCCATGTGGCATCCTTTGCGGGGACGTGAGCGTAATCCATTAATCTTTTCTCTCGATTTTCATTCTTTACTTTCCACTTATGCTTGCCACTTGCTCTTACGCTTACGCTTATGCTTATGCTCTTATGCTTACGCCGCGTCTTTCGCCAGGGGAGTGTTATCTGCTCGTCTTATTTTTATTTTGTTTACTGCCGTATGCACGTCGACAGCGCTACATAGTACTTCACATTTCCGTTAATACTTTGTTTGTATATTTATTTGTTATTTCACGATTTGCCTAAAGTCTGTGACTATGGCATAATAAAGAATCAATCAATCTCTCTCTCTCTCTCTCTCTCTCTCTCTCTCTCTCTCTCTCTCTCGTCGATACGTCAATCGAGAGGAATGACGCGCAACTCTGCAAACCGTCTCGCGACACTCTGATTTTATACTTCCCCCCCTCCCCTCCCATGCCGACCCTTTAAATAATTGTATCGGAGAGTCGACGTTGCCGCAAACACTCAGACTATTTTGCGCACCACATTCGTCAACGGGTTGTACTCAATCACGCGGTCGTATATGATGAGACAATACGCGGAGGTATTCGGCGGTACGTTCTCCATGCAGTCGAATTCTATTCTGACATCCACGATGGCGGTTTTTACGGATTCGTTTTGGCGAGAGCAATCGATGATCACAAACGGGCCGTTACGCAGAAAAGTCGAAACGGTGAGACTCGGCTCGAGATATTCGTATCCGTAGTAGCCCTTGCAGAAACGCGCGTACATACATATCGTACAGAATCGCCCATCGGTGTTTATCAAAGTCCAAATTCAAGTCGTCGTACGGATAAACTTCCGAGTTTAGGTAGAGTTTTACGTTGGTCAAGTTGCAGTTGTCGAATCGGCTTATGTCGGCGGACATGACGTTCTTCCCACTCGTCTGCAGAGCAAAGACGACGTATCGCGGTTTCTCGAGCTGAGTCGCGGTTTTGATGGCCCACGAGTGCTTGGTCGTGTTCTGCAACAGGGGATACTCGTACAGATTTCACGAACGGAAACCCATACTTAGATATCGTCCGTCTTCCAAGGCGCGCAGCATCGACAGCTTGTTGATCTCGTTCAATTCAATACCACGTGAGGCATTCGCCATTGTATCTTGAGTATTTTGATGGTGGGCTCCAACGCGAGACTTTCTACCAGGGAATTGTTGTCGTTGCGCGATCGTATCAAGATCAATTCGTGACGAGCGTTGATCACCACGCGTTTGTAATCCTCGCAAAATCCCAGTAACAAGTTGAGCGGTACGCAGAAATTGAAATATCCGTTTGCGTTATTCTGTGGATCCCAGCCAACGTTTCTCAGGATCACGCTTCTGTCGGACGATACGGTAACGTAGTTCTTGAGCGTGCTGGTTATTCCTACGTTTCTGCAGCGATCAATCTCCATACCGTCGAGCTCGTATCGAATCTCGTCGAACATGAACGCGACGCAATTAGTTCCCAGTACCACGTTATCGGCTTGACCGGCTGCTCTGGTCACCGTCAATGTGCCTTTGACGTAGAGAAAACTTTCGCACGGCAACGTATACAGATCCTGCTGTTGTACAGGTATTCGTATCTTGTCGCTATAGTCAAACGTTGTGTTGGCGTACGGGTTGTACGTGTGAGTCTCGATCTTGACGATGCGATCGTCAAAGACCGGCTCGCCTCCGATGTTGAGAATTTCAGTCATCGTTCAGATGTTTCGCAAATCCCAGAGATTGTAAAAACTTAACGTTCGACGCGTTGAGCTTCTTTCTCGTCTCTTGTTTCACGCCACCGAATGTCGACTTGACGATATCGTCGATCGGCGCAGCCGTAAATATATTACTGTTGTTATCTGTCGCGTGCTCCGAGTCGTTCAACACTAGCATCTCATATGTCGCGCGCACACTCACGCTCACGCGTACACTGGTGCGTTATCACTCTCGCCGTCGTACGGCGAAAATCGAGCAATCGTCCGTCTTGATCAGCGACGCGTATCGTTAGATTCGTAACGCTCCGCGCGATGATCGGCAGGTAAATGATCTGCGCCGGCGTTTCCGATATCTTATATCCCGGTGGTACGCTCGGTGAAAACTCGTGTATCGTATGAACACGTTTGCCGTTGCTGTACGCACCCGCGGTCACGTTACACTCCACGCGGATAATGTTTACGTTGATAATATTAATCGGTGCGTCCGATTCATGCCATTATCCCGGCTGCAATATACGCGTCGACGAGAGTCCCAGCAGCGATCCGACGTTGCTCGGTTTGTTGAAGTTCACTCTGAAAGCGCACTTGATCTCGCTCTTCATCGTATTGTAATTTGCGCGGAGCACTATCGGATATTCCGCGGCCTAGTCTTCGTAGCCGTTCGCGCAAATGGTCTCCTCTCGCGCGATATTCGCGACCGACGTACGATCGTCGTTGGAACAAACCACGCGTCGCGGACGTTTCCGTGAAATTTTGCGTTTCAAAAACTCGTGTATTTCGGCCCGTATCTCGTACGATCCTTCGGGAATCGTAATTTCCGTGTCATCCTCGTCGAAATAAAATTTATTATTCGAAGAATTCACGTTCGGAATCGTGTGATAAGTCTCAAAACACGTTAGACCGAGCTCGTAGTCACCGTCGCTCAGATCCACAGCGGGAAAATAGTGCTCCGCGGGGATGCTGCTCTTCCCGGTCAGCGTGAACGTTATAGACATGTCGACGGAAGTTGTTCGACGAACACTGAGTCTCCACAATTCCCCCTCCCGCTTTCCCCCACCACATCATTACTTTTTGGAATGTAGGTGTTGCCACGTATACTCGATTAATTTTACACGATCAGTCTTGTCGCGATCGCTTGTACTGACGGTCACAACTTCTCAGAGCCGAGAGAAAAAATGTTCTCCTTTGAAGGATGCAGCAGCAGCAGCAACAATGGTGGAAAACGCGTGAATGCCGTGAATTATTACGTGCCGATTCACGACATTGAAACTCTGTTGTGCGAGAACAGATGTAATAGGTAAGTTTTGTTTAAGCAGAAATAAAAAACATATAAAGCCTCCCCCAATTTTTTATATCTTTGCAAATTGTAATACTTACGAAAGAAAAAAAAACTAATTTCATTTCTTTTATACAGCATTTCGTTGGAGCGTCGCGCGATTCGCATACTCGGCAGACGATACGCGTTGACAGCTACGGGATACAAATTCCTCGAAATTGACATCAACGTGGGCCCACCGAGTTACGTGGAGATCGCCGTTGGAGATCATCGAGGAAAGGAACTGCTGTTATCTCTCGAAACGTGGAAGGCACTCCACGAGCAACGACGAAACATTCAGAATTTCCTTCGCAATGACTACATCAAAGATATCCACAGTTTTATTAACGTTGTACCGCTAACGGTGAGAGTTTGTACGTCAGTTAATAACGTCAAACTCATACGTCTCGAATCTGTAAACGTACGCTTGATGATGACCGAATCGACGTTGCGTCGTATGTTCGATCTCGATCGGTGCATCGATGCGAGATTCGATCGATTGGTCAGAATACTTGCGGCAGTCGACGCAAAGTTTGCGCAGTTCTCCGATATTGCGTCCACTGTGACGGATCCCAAGGAAGCGTCGAATGTAATATACGCTAGCGATGCGTTCAATACAAATCAACTCATCGATTGTGAGCTCGCAGCTTTAGTTTTTAGTACGTAAGATATATTATGTAAAAAAAGAAGAGTTAAATAAACAGACTTATTTTCTTACAACTAAACGAACGATGTAATTTCTTTGCGCGCATACCTAAATTTTATCATCGCTTCGATCGTCGTCGATGACGTCATTTTTTTCCTTTGTCTCGCGTACTGCGTCGTAAAAAATAGTGTACAATTGTTTAGTCTGCGCAATAACACCCCCTTTTCCCAGAAAAAATTTGTTTACGACAAACATGTTCCGACAGGTTCGACGCGTTATCGACAAAATGTCTTGCTCCTGCTTAGCGCGCTATCGAGTTAGTCTTACTATTATGCGCCGCCTAGCGGCGTCGTTGCGAACGTATCCCACGGCGCGAACGCGGACCCCCCCGCGCGGACCCGCGGACCCGCGGCGCGACCGCGGACCCCCCGCGCGGATCCGCGGACCCGCAAACGCGGCGCGAACGCGGACCCTCCTGCGGACTCGCGACCGCGGCGCGATCGCGGACCCCCCTGCGCGGACCCGCGGACTCGCGGCGCGACCTCGACCGCGAACGCGGGTGAGTCATCCCGGTGAGTCATCCTCGGTGGGTTATCCCCGGTGAGTCATCCCCGGTGAGTCATCCCTGGTGAGTCATACACGTGGTATGCCAAGGTCACCCTCCCCCCTCCCCCTTCCCCTCGTAATCCGATATCCTTGAAATTCGATACCCCCCCCTCCCTTACCCCCCCTCGGAGCCCTCGGGGAGGAATCGGCCTACTACCTCTACTACTGGAACATACAGATCATCGTGAAAAATATTACGAGACATTTAAAATTGAAGGTAAATTACTGCGTTTTGAGCTAGACAGTGGAGTTTCGGTAATCAGTACAGATACCGTTCGAAAGTATTTCCCGTATAAAGAGTTACAACCTACAAATGTACAATTAATTAATTTTTGCAAAACCACGGTCAAAGTAGTCGGGATAATTACAGTATCGGTCGCGTGGCGTGGCAATCTGGTTAATCTAAATTTGTATGTCTACCGTGAATCGCGAGCCTCTAGTGGGACGTGAATAGATTAGGCAATTACAATTGCAGCTTTCGATTAATACAATTAATGATGCATGTGCTTTTATACAAACTAGATTACAAAAGATACTACAATGCTATCGTAATAAATTACTTACGGAATCTACAAAAATTAAGGATTTTCAAGCTAAACTAATACTAAAGGAGAATACAACTCCAGTATTTTTGAAACCACGAACTGTGCCTTGTTACCGTTAGTAGAGGAGGAGTTGCAAGCACTAGTACGAGACGGAGTACTTGAAAAAGTAAATACATCGCGGTGGGCTACACCCATCGTGCCCGTACTTAAAAAAAATAATAAAATACGCCTGTGTGGCGATTTTAGTATAACTATTAATTCTAACTTATTGGTGGATGAACATTCTCTTCCTACCACCGACGAGTTATTCGCGTCAATGGCAGGAGGAAGTAAATTTACAAAAATAGACTTGCAAAAAGCCTACTTACAGTTGGAAGTTCGTGAGGAAGACCGCGAGTTAATAACGTTGAATACACATAAGGGCTTCTTCAGGAGCACTAGGCTCATGTACGGTATTGCATTTGCGCCTGCAATTTGGCAGCGCGAGATAGTGAATATACTATAAGGAATCGATGGTGTTTCAGTTTTCTTGGACGATATCAGGATTACCGGTCCTAATAATGAAATTCATCTCAAACGTCTTGAGCAGGTGTTGCAACGCCTAGCCAAGTTTAATATACGTATCAACGAAGAAAAAAGTGAATTTTTCAAAGATAGTATAGAATATTGCGGATACAGAGTCGATAAAGAAAGCATACATAAAATTGTTGGAAAAATGCAGGCAATTGACCAGATGCCACAACCCAAAAATGTAACAGAGTTACGTTCCTTTTTAGGAATGGTTAACTACTATGGCTTACACCGTTGCATACCCTTCTACAGAAGGACATTCCATTCAAATGTTCGCGTGATTGCGAGCGAGCTTTCCAAGAGGCTAAGCATCAGTTTAAAAGCGATACAGTATTAGTACATTTCATTACGAAGTTACCGCTCATTCTGGCTACTGACGCGAGCCCTTACGGTGTCGGAGCAGTCCTATCGCATCGCTATCCCGATGGTACTGAGCGTGTTAGTATGCGTCACAAACCTTAACGGATACGCAGAAAAAGTACGCGCAAATAGACAGAAAAGCTTATGCGATAATTTTTGAAATTCGAAAGTTCCATCAATATTTATACGAGAGTAAGTTTACCCTCTATAGTGACCATCGACCTTTAGTACAAATTTTTTCACTTTCCAAGGCTTTACCTACGTACACAGCATTAAGAATGCAACATTATGCAGTTTTTCTACAGGGATACACTTTCGAGATCAAATACAAGAATTCTAAGCTTAATGGTAACGCCGACTGTCTATCACGCTTGCCTATCGTTTGCGAAGCTGCTGCGAAGTACGATGTAGTAGATATATACGAATTGGAAATATTACAGGATATGCCAATCTCGGTAGATAGGTTAGCACGCGCTACTAACGAAGATATACAATTACGAGAGATATTAATTGCGTTTCGAAATAAACAAAATATTCCTGCAAAATTATGTTTTAATATTAATCAGGCTGCGTTCAGTATACAACAGGACATACTTTTATGTAATGGAAAAATTGTTATACCGAGTTCAATGCGTGAACAATTACTGCGAGCTTCACAAGAGTCATTTTGGTATTGTCAAAATGAAGGCACTGGCGAGAAATTTATACTGGTGGTTTCGATCGCGCTATTGAAGAAATAGCGAGAACTTGTAGTATTTGTAATACATACCGAAGCGATCCACCTAAAATGGAGGTACACGAGTGGGAACCTGCAAAAGCATCTTTCGAGAGAGTACATGTTGATTACGCGGGACCTTTTATGAATACGTACTTGTTCGTATTCGTAGATGCTTTTTCAAAATGGCCTTTTGTGTATTCAGTCAAGAATATGACCGCGAGTACGACTATTCGAGCATGCAAGGAAATTTTTACAGATTTCGGTTTGCCAGAAACAATGGTGATGGATAACGGACGTAACTTTAGATCGTCCAAATTCCTAAGATTTCTGACGACTTGTGGAGTCAAACCTAAATTTGCAGCACCTTATCATCCGTCTACCAACGGACAGGCTGAACGTTTTGTACAAACTGTAAAAAGTTCCTTACGTAAGATACTTACCGATCCGAGAAATAGAGGACTAAGTTTAGACGATGCATTACGTACTTTTCTCGTACAATATAGAATAACCCCCCATTGCGTTACAGGGGTGGCTCCGGCTGAACGGATGTTCAAACATCAAATGCGTTTACGTTTTACAGTTAACTTGTCAACGGAACCAAAAATTGTTACAAGCGTTAATGTAGATAAGAAGTTTCGAGAATTTTCGGTGGGGGAAACGGTGCGATGCCGCAATTACAGTGGTCCACTTAAGTGGAAACGCGGCGAAATTATCTATCGTACAGGGAAATTACACTACCGAGTTAGACTTGATGACGGCCGAATTTGGGAACGGCATGTGGATCAACTTCTCCGTTTGGGTGAGTACAAAGATCACTCGGGAGAACCGGGAACAGAGATGGACGTGAATCCACCCGATGCGATGGAGGATCGTAAGAACGCGGTAATGCCACAAAATGTCGGCGACGCAGAAGCACAGTTGCCGGCCGAACCGGTGGAAGGTCCACCACCTCAAATAACAGAAGCAGTAGCTCCGGAGCCTGTGCAAAGAAGGGTACTTCCGGAGCGAGATAGGAGACCGCCAGCGTGGTTGGCAAATTACCATTAGTGCGAAGACATCCTAGCATATAACTCCCTTTTACGAAGGGAAGAGTGTTGTGTGATTACACACGATTCAAATAACCGCGCGTATTAGAGTTGCGGCGCCACTACGGGCGCGACCAATAAGTAGCGTAGGACGGCGATCGTCGGTTGTGGACTCGCCGATTACTGCACGGGGATTTCCGGAACACACACACGAACGGACACGACACGTGCAAGGTCGTGCTCTCCGATATTGTACTCGCTAGCGAAGCAAGTGTTAAGAAGCATTTACCCGAACTTAATTACCAGCACCTACACAACAATGGCATTCTAAGATATTCCTCTTTTAATACAATAAAAATAGAAACATACACTTCTTTAATTATACCAGAGATGGTACTCTGATCAATCCGGTATGTGAGACGAAGAGATTCTTGAGATTCTCCTAAAAGTAAATGTTTCAATAACATTGCTTTCATTATTGATACGTGTTGAGTATTCCAAACTTAAGCGGGAAGTACACACTTCTTTATAATGCATAATACGTAAGCATAAGAAAACTGATTGGTCTATTTCCTTATGCACATATGTGTATGGACCAATCAATTTTCTTATGCTTAGCATGCGTTGTGCAGAAGTGTGTACTTCCCGCTTTATTGTTCACAAACTTATTATTCCAAACAAATTAAAAAAACCTGTTGCAAGATGTCGCAAAGTGAGAGAGAGCTTCTCAGCCGGTGGAATACTCTCCCTTAAATGTGTGTTTTGCTTTTGTATTAAAGGAGTGACTTTTTCCAAAAGATTTTTAAATAAAGTTGCATTTATGCGAAGACATCTACATTTACAGACATCTACAGGTTATAATATATGTATTTAAGACACTTGATATAAAAATATTGTAATGTAAATTAAACTAGAGAAATAGCTTTCTTAACTATTAAAACTAGACAGCATATCTTATTTTTCTCATACGTAAAAGGCCAAACGGGGTAATAAATTACCCCAAATTTGTACCGCGTGTATAATGTTTCTATTTGTTGTTAGAGAACTTTGTAATAGATAATTTTGTTTGCTCTTTAATAGGGAAGACGATAGTAGTCATCAGTTTGTGGTAGTAAATAAAAAACAGTAAAAAATTTTTGAGAAACAAAACTCGGGAAACGAACCTTCCTAAGTCAGGGGCGTAATTTGAATTTCGCGTGGGGTAACGTATTACCCCACATATGCTGTCTAGGATTAATAAATGTATATTATACATTTTTTACCTTCTAAATCTTTCTGGATCTTTGAAAGCCAATTCCGTAAAAAGATTATGATGCATACCTCTTCTTTTCCTTTTTAATAAATAAGGATTTGTCCATATTGAACGCTTATTTTCTTCTTCTTCCTCTATAGCAATTGCTAAGAGAAGAGAAATGGTTAAATTTCTTCTCCTAATAATATTTATACGTTCAGCTTTATGAGACATGTTTATTAATTCCTATAACCACCATATTGTCAATCGCACGTCAGAATCTAGTGTGATAGAACAATCTTTAATCTTCAATTTTTAATCTCATTTCCAATGCGTTGCTAGTGTGATTGAACAATCTTTAATCTTCAATCTTTAATCTTCAATCTTTAATCTTCAATCTTTAATCTTCAATCTTCAATGCATAGTCTGATACCGGCTTAATAAATCGCCTCCTATCGTCTACAATGACAGCCCATAATCGTAACGAAACTAACATAAAGAACCGTAAACCCATAACGCGAATTCGTGTTTGAGTCGAGTCTAACCTCTGTGTTAACTTTTACAAAGTGCAGAAATTTCGCTATAATGGATATTTACCGTGTTAGAAAAACAGTTTTGTGGCTATAATTACCTTAGTTGCGATAATTCTGTAGTTATTGCGGAAAAAAGAAGAAAAAAATCATTTACAATGTCTGTATATATTTTATTGACAGCTGAAGTCTTAACATTCAGTAAATTGACATTATTTTCATCCGATGGTTCCATTTTTACTTTCAACAAATTTGATTCTTTGAGCTCATTTCTCACGTGTACTTCATGCTTGCTTTTGTTATTCTCTACAATTTTCAGATATTCCATCACATCGTCGGTTTCTAGCGTATCCCATGTAGTAGATTCTTCAGATGGTGACAAGCTTTTTTTCAAAATATTCCCACGTATCCTGAAATAAATGGAAAATACTTTTTTTTAGATGCGTATTTATTGTATGTGGTGTGTATAATGTTTAATACATCATATCCTGATAGCATAGTCGACTATCTTTAATTAAAAAACGTGCAAATGCAGATAAAAACTTCTATTTGCATCTATATGTTTTTGTTAAATATTTTTACAATACAAAGTCAATTTTCAGCAAACTGCACTGCAAGGACACAGTGTATAAAAAGGCTAAATATAAATACATAGGGGAGAGACCGGGGCTATTCGTGACACATTTTTGTTTCGAATTTTTTTCTTGCTTCGTATAAATGCTTAAAAATTTTTTATTAGTGCGATGTAATCGTCCATCCTTCTAGTTAAAAAAAAAAGAAAAAAAAGTATAAAAAATTGAATTTACGCCCCAAGATCAGCGTCTGACCCTTACCGCCCTGACTTCTTACTCATTGAACTATTGGGGGTCCTTATTTATGAGAAAAAAAAAGGTTTATCTCTCACGAGTCTCGAAATATATTAAGAAATGTATCGCTATGTCATGCGTCACGAATTGCCCCGGGGCCGGGGTAATTCGTGACAGGCCACGGGGTAATTCGTGACACTTTCTCTGATTGAACAAACTATATGGATTTCTTTCGTTTTTGTAATTTTTATCTACTTTATATTTTGAAAAATCCTTTATTTGTTAGAGTTTACATATTATATGCTGACCTATAAAAAATTATAAGGAAAAAAGTAGGTAACATTCAATTACGGGGAACTTTTCGAGGGCGTCCACGGTCCCTGCAAACTGGTTATTTCTTTGAATTCGTGGTGTTTTTGGGAGCGTTTTTGTTGCTTTGCCTTTTTTTCTTCTATCAATGAAGCAATTTCTGCGGGGTCAGTCTGCCCCGGTTGCTTGTGTCACGAAATGCCCCGATGTGGTTTTTCCTCATTCATGATCTGTCACTTACAAATAAGAAAGAATAGCTATAATCTACTTATGCATGATGCTTAGTGAAGTCGAGTGACTAAATACAACTTACCATTTCGGGTTTCTTATTATTATATTCGGCGAGAAAACAAATTTTCGGGATTTGGAAAATTTTACTTTCAGCACTCGAAGTCAGACTTTCTGTCGCTGCGAGAGAAAAATAGTTGACACGTAAATGCCACTCCGTTGGTACCTAGAGGACACTAAGAGAAATCTATGATCGATATTACAGGTTTCTAGCAGCAAGCATTTTAAAGTTAGGCCCACGACAAAATTTCAGCAGTGTCACGAATAGCCCCGGTCTCTCCTAATATAATAGTAAACATACTTGAATGGATAATATTTATATAAATTACATACCTTTTACTTTGAACATGAAGTTCTAAGAATTACATAGCTTTATACAAATTATTAAGAGTTGACTGTTTTGAGGATTCTGAGCCGAATGGAAGCCCTGCTTTTAAAGATCCTCTCTCACGAATAAAACGTTCTCGCAATTGGTGTTCGCAGTCAGCAGCTGCATAATAATATAAATGATTAAATTATAATACACAATATTTATAAACTGTTGTATTACTATAAAACTAAATAAATAAATAAAACTGATAATGCATACATGTACATACCTGTTGCATTCAACGCTTCTGCAATGCTACCCCACTTGTGATTTTATTTTGTCTTTATCGGGACTGCTTTTATTGTATAAATGAGAACATTTCTCCACTAATTCAATTAAACGTTGGTCCGTCAAGTCTATTGTTATTTATTATAAATATTTATACTTGACTATAAACATATAACCTCACCCCCGTTCTGAATGTAACTCTGAATCTAACCTATCTTGTTACCATAACCGCGATCGTAAAAGTTCAAATAAACCAACTTTTACGGTTACAGTCTTACGGTTAAGGTTAGGTTTACGGATCTCCATTGGACCCGCACTTTTAGTTTTGGTAAACGTACATGAGTTAAAGTATCTGAAGTCTCGTGGGAACTTGATACCGACGCAGGTGATGCCGTGACACCGCGTTGCGGTCACGTAGGATTTAAGGAGGTTCGGTCGCTTCATCGGGGGGAGTAGTGGGACGCGGGGGGATCTAAGAAAAACTTGGCAACAGCGCACATTTGAAGTAGTAGAAGTGGGTTGGCATTGCTCGCCGCGTGTATAGTGCGTGCTGCTGCGTCTGTCAAACGCGCGCTAACTGGCGCTAACCTCTAAAAATGACTGAAAAACAATATAGATGGAAAGGAAAGTTTGTGACTGGAAAAAAATATAAATGTATAGAAATTAGGGCGGAAAATGGTAAAAAGAGGAAAAAACTTGAAAAAAATATTGAAGAACCTGAATCCTCACACACTGTTGAAGGATGTCGAATAATCGACATTGCCCACGTAGCGAAGAACATGCACTGCTCATTTTGTAAAGAACGTTTGCATCTTGAGAATATTACGAAGGAAATAGCAAAAGGAGCAGCATCAATTTTTGAAGTACAATGTAAAAATTGTCTAAAAAAGAAAATTGTTAAAAGTGGAAAAGAATACATAAATCCATCAACAGGAAGACGTCTTTTTACGATAAACACTAAAATTGCATTAGGTAAATAAATAAATAAATATATATATTTATTTTTCTCTCTCTCTCTCTCTCTCTCTCTCTCTCTCTATATATATATATATATATATATATATATATATATATATATATATATATATATATAGTAAAAAATATAAAAATTATAAATACATAAAAAAAACTTTTTTAATATATTGAGACGTTTATTTATATTCTCATTGTTTATAATACTCTTTTTTAGGAGTTGTACATGCTGGAGCAGGTCCAACTCAGCTAAACAAGATTTTCGACTGTATTGATTTACCAAATATAAGTGACAAACTTTTCAAGAGACATGAAAGAATAATCGGACCAATTGTTGAATTTATAGCTAAGGAAAGCTGTTCAGAAGCAGCAATAGCAGAACGCACGCTCACATTAGAAAATATTACAGAATTGAAAAAGTTATTGTAAGTTTATTGTATATGCTTATTGAAATTATGAGAAAGTAAAACGGGCTTACATTACAATCACATAATCACTAACAACTGATTACTGTTTGAAAGTGTTTGAGTATACATTTTTTACAAATTATATTCTATTAAAATTTTAATTGTTTATTAGGTTATTGCATTACCTTACATTTAATTATTACAGAAGTGAACTCAACACTAAATTCACTAATAGTAAAATCGGTTGGACACACCAGTGTGCACTCAGTGCACATTAAAGCTGTTGTTTAATCTCTAATATTTAAAGTAAAATACAAATATTTTGACTGATAAAATGCCTAATACATATTTTACCAAATAGTACAATAAAGAATATTGAGGATTTCGTGACTTAATCCATTTATATTAAACATACACTTTACGTGGGTTTGTGTACGACGGCGTTAATGTGCACTGAGTGCGCACTGGTGTGTTTAATCAAATTCGCTATAAATATTGTTTTGATTTATGTTATTAACTTTATGATCATCGACAACGTAATTGGTAAAAATTTTTAGTATCTATTTTTATAAGAGTAATTTTATATGGTAAAGTCAAGTGTTTATCGTGTTCAATTGCAAATTATATATAATTTATACATCTCTAAAATGATTTATAAATAAATAAGTTACAATTTAGTTATTGATAATCAAATAATTAACTATTTTTAAAATTATTTTTATGCGATTAATTGAATAGTGTTTAACTTCTATACTTGTATACATCATTATTAATAAATTGAATATTAAACAGGAAAAGTCTATAAATATTTGTGTAATCAATACTTTTTATATATTACATATTTTTTAATTCTACATATTTTATAGCATATACTTCTGTAATTGTCTACACAAGATTGAATAAATTTACTACATTTAAAATTCGAACATTGCACAAATTTTTAAATCTTTTTTTCGTTTTTTTGTATTGCAATTATATATTTTTTTACAGACCTGAAAAACTGCAAGACGGTTATTTAATTTTGAACATAGAACCATCAGAAAGTAATTCAGAAGGAAGAATCGTTAGAATTTTCGCCTCATATGACATGGGATGGAGTCAACGAAGCAACGGATATTCATATGATAGCTTAAATGGATACTGTGCAATTATAGGATTAAAAACGGGAAAAATTCTTGATTTTTGCACTAGAAACAGAAAATGCAGAATTTGCGATTTAGGATTTGTTAATGGAAAAATAAAAGAACATGATTGTAGGTTGAATTGTTATAGTAGTTCGAAAGCTATGGAAGCTGATGGTGCAGTACAATTAGTTACAAATAGCAATATTCTGAAAGCCGCTAATATTGAAGTTGGTGTTTTTATAGGAGATAATGATAGTTGCTGTATAGCTTCTATTCAAAATGCAATAAATTACGATATAGTCAAGCAGTCTGATATGAATCACACCACAAAAGGTGTGGGTAATACTTTGCATGAAATTCATAATATTAAAGTTTCAGATCCTGATCGTGAGTTATCTAATGATACTATAAAACACCTTCAGCGATGTTTCACATACGCAGTCAAACAGAATCAAGGCAATATATCGAAAGTTCAAGCTGCTTTAAAGAACATCCCATATCATATTTTTGGTTATCACGAAAATTGTAGCCAATGGTGCCAAGATAATGCTGATAAAGAAAATTATACTGGTATTAGATTGAAAAATGCGACTCTTTTCGAGGTCTTGAAAAATACATTTACAAAACTGGCAGATAATGCAGAAAAATTTGCTGCAGCAGCTAGCAGCCAAGCAAATGAAAGTCTAAATAATTCAATGTGTAGTAAGGCACCAAAACGGATTTCATACAGCACCTCTGAATCCGCTGACTATCGATTTGCTTGCACTGTTGCTCAAAAAAATTATGGCACAGACTACCTGCGGCGTTCAATGGATGCAATTAATTTTCCCTGGAATAGTCAACTGAATAAATATGTTGAACGCTCAACCAAAATATCATTAAGAAAAAAAGAAAAAGCAAGTAAGCCAGAGTTTAAAAAAAGACGATTAGAATTAAAATCTAAAAGGTCCCAATTACGACATAGGAAAGAGCAAATAGAAGGTGATACGTACAAGAGTAATATGGGATTGTTTAACGAAACATTAGGTATAGAAAATTGCATAAAGAAGGTGACTGGTGACAACTTTAATTACAATACGCATGATATTGCTGTAGTCTTCTTTGATTTAGAGACCGGAGGCTTCGACTTATCTCGTGAGATTTTACAAATATGTATGAAATGCGAAGAGCTACAATTCGATTCGTTTATTACTCCTACAAAAGCAATTGACAATCAAGCAACAAAAATTAATGGCTTGAGTAGAGTCAATAAACAATTATTCCATAATGGAGAAGAAGTTGTTACTTTCCCTCGGCGAATGGTATTTCTTAAATTATTGGAATATTTTAAAAATATAGAAAAGAAATGTATCCTGGTAGCTCATAATTGTTCATTTGATTCTATTCGTTTTATTTTAGCAGTTAAAGAGTTGTCTCTCTTACAGGAATATAAAAATTATATTTTAGGATTTTCTGATACATTAACTCTGTTTCGAAAAAAATATCCTAATAGAAAAAATGGTTATAAATTAACCACTCTAGCAACAGAACTTCTTTCACTGTCAAGTGATGATGCACATGATGCACGATTCGATGTTGAATTATTAGAAAAATTGTCTGTAACTTTTTTGGATGTAGCTAAAATAATAGAGTCAAAAAAATCAATTGAAGAAGTTTTGATAAGGATAGAAAAAAATGCAAACACAAAGAAAATATTGTCTTCGTTTAAGCCTATGAATAATGTTATAAGTGCTAGTATGCAAAAAAGATTAGCCGAATCTGGCATAAGTTATGATATACTTATTAATAAATATCGTAGTGAAGGCAAAGATAAAACAATACATTTTTTAAAAAATGAGATTAATGGAAAACCTCAACTTATTAAATCCAATAAGATTTTGAACAATATTTTAGAATACTTAAATTCTTTCTCTTTTGCAAATGATTCTGATGTGATTTTGATGTGATTTTGCATGTGATTCTGATAAAAAATTTTATCTATTTGTAAGTTATAATTAATCAAGAGTTATAATTAATATATAAGTTATGATACGAAAAATGTTACCAAAGATGTTGCACAAGTATTACTTAACTTTTTATGATCCAATTTGTGATAAATAAAACAAAAAATGTCATATAAGAAAGTATTATTTATTTTGATACATAGGTTATACTACGATAAACATAACCAAAAATGTTTCATACAAAATGATGTCAAAATGACGGTAAAATGATTTTTTTGTCATTTCATCATTATTTTACTATTATTTTACCATCATTTTACCATCGTCAAAGGCCCCGCCGTATAACCTTTACTATACTATACTCATTTGCGCTGTTGCCATTATTTGCCTGCGTTCATGTCTAGCAGACGAAAAATCAAGCAATTTATGCTTTAATAATTAATTTTTCTACGAAATGTGCGGTAACCTTTCCGTTTCTTTCACTCATTTATTTGTAAATTATTAAGTTACATGTGCATATTTTTTTTTCCTTATCATTTGCATTTTTTCTTGCATTAATTTCATTCTGAAGGTGTGCAATATGTCATTTCCCATAAGAATCTATGTTAAAAATGCAGCCAATTTTATGAAATTTTAATATGTTGTTCTGGAATGCAAAATAGAATTATGTGAATTTTTTGGGAATTTTTCACCGTCCCGTTTGGAAAAAAATCTATTCTAAAAATTGTACTTTTTCAATTTTTGGATTAGATTTTTTTCAAAACGGGACGGTGAAAAATTCCCAAAAAATTCACATAATTCTATTTTGCATTCCAGAACAACATATTAAAATTTCATAAAATTGGCTGCATATTTTTGTAATGACGGAACCACCTTAATACTTCTCGAATTTTGGCAGATAAGACATAAAAAGCAATGTATGAAGTTTGCCCCCCTTTTTTTGAAATTCACATTTTTGAAAGTTGTTCCAGGTTGTTCTCAATTTGTACTACGTTCTTTTAAAATAATATTCCTTAATTCCAAACAGTTTTTTAATAAATAAAAAAGACGATTTTTTAGCTGGCCCCCCTTTTTCGAAAATCGAAATTTTTTTATTGCTATAGATTGTTCTAGTTGTTCCAAATATTGTTCCAAAAGGACAGATCCCTAAATCAAATTAAAAATTTAGAAAATAAGAACTATTTTCCGCTGGTCCCCCTGTTTTCAAAAATCAAAAATTTTTTTATCGCTACAGATTGTTTTAGTTGTTCCAAACATTGTTCCAAAGTATTACTTCGATTGGTTAAAAACATTAAGAGATATTGAAAAAATTTTTTTTTTTTAAATAACAGTTCTTGGCCATTTATTCGTAAACAAAATGACTTACAAAACTGTCGATTTAAAACATATTTCTAACCACGTAGAACAACTCAGAACAAAATTTTCAAGACTAGAACAAAAACTTAAAGGGTACTTTACTCTTTATCGGAAATATTTCTTTTTGATTTTCTTCGTTAAAAATCTTGTTCCAGGCTTTCCGCTTTAAAACTATCGTGTTCTCCACTGGAACAACTCAAAACAAAATTTTTAAAACTAGAACAAGAACCTAAAGGGTACTTTACTCTTCATCGGAAATATTACTTTTCGATTCTCTTCGTTAAAAATCTTGTTCCAGGCTTCCCGCTTTAAAACTATCGTGTTCTCCACTGGAACAACTCAGAACAAAATTTTTAAAACTAGAACAAGAACCTAAAGGGTACTTTACTTTTCATTGAAAATATTATTTTTCGATTTTCTCGGTTAAAAATCTTGTTCCAGGCTTCCCGCTTTAAAACTATCGTGTTCTTCACTGGAAAAACTCAGAACAAAATTTTTAAAACTAGAACAAGAACCTAAAGGGTACTTTACTCTTTATCGGAAATATTTCTTTTCGATTTTCTTCGTTAAAAATCTTGTTCCAGGCTTCCCGCTTTAAAACTATTTATGAAAAGTGGATCTAAAAGTTATGTTATATATTAATAACTATATAAAAAGTTAAAAAAGTTATTGAACTGAATTATTTGATAAAAATCTGGACCCGAAAATATACCTAATTACTTCAGGAGTGTAGTGTGAATTTTTAGTTTGGGGGCACTGTTCGGGATCGAACGTAAATTTATAACGGGAATTCAACGCATTCCGGGAAACGACGCTATTTCGAGATTGTATTCGAGAAATAAGCAGGTCGTTTCTACGAAATATCGAAGAACCGAAATACGGACGTTATTGCGTGTACCGACTCTCTGCCTTTGTCTCGGGGCCTCAGTGCGCAAGGTAAACACCCCGGGACAAAGCGGGAGACTCGGCGGAAACAGATGATCGGTCGCTGGCCGCGTGATCAGCGGAACCGTTTGACTTTCCCAAATCAAGCGCCTTTTCGAAGTGGCGGCACTCGATTGGCTCCGCTGATTTTTCAGCCCGTTGCCGGGGAACCGGAGCCCGAGGGTATAAAGCTCCGGCCGTCCGCGCGCGATTTCGCACTCGATAACAGTACGCCGAATTAACGTGAAATTACGATTCCGGATTCTGTGCGATATATTCGGCCGACTTCTCGAACTCCTGCTTTCTTTCGCTGCTTGCTATATCGAGCTCGTGCTTCGAGTAATTGCCTTTTCCGCGCGCATTCGCCCGCGTCAATTTAGTCGCGTAAACACGCATTTCGCGCGTGTCTTCGCCCGCGCGGTCTCCGTTGTTTGCGAAATAAAGAACTGTAAATAATTGTAAATAGCCGCAATCTTAAATATAAACCAATGAGGAAACCTTTTCTTCGCCAGTGAATAAAATAAAAGGAGTAGTAATAATTGACACTGACTGGCAATATAAAATCATTAAATATAAACATTTCGTGATAAACTTCAATTTCTTCAAAAACCTCGAACTCTAAATTCCTTCACCTATTCGCGCACAGGCACAAGTCTTCCTTTTTTGTCTTTTAGGGTTAACAGATAGATGGTAATAATAACATATTATATAAAAGTATTTATATTTGAACAATGTTCTTCACAATATATTTAACGGGAGTAGTTTCGGTCATCCCCCTCGCGTGACCATATAAAAAATGACTTATATTTCTACATATACACACATATTTATATTGCCTTTCGGTTCTATGCACGCTTTTTTGGGCTTACGCAACAAGTCGTCGTACTCAGTCCAATTGGTGTCATTACGTATATATGCGGTGTAATGACCAGAATTTTGTCCGTGAAACATAACGCATCTGACATAGACGTAATGCTGCCCATTTAATTGGATGTAAAGGGGAATGTCATTTAAAGCGGTTATAATCAAAGATTCGATAAATAACTGAGATCCGTATGATAAACTTATGGAACGTTTGTCATTACATTTGTGGCATCGAAGATTGGAAATTCTTTTATCCTTTATTGCAACAACAATTTTTGTGTAACCATATTTGTGTAATATTTCTGAGTTTACAGGCAAAATACATTTCTTATATGACGAAGGCGACGATGTCCGTTCGGTCTCGCCGGCCAAACAGGAGCGCGCCGTCAATTGCTCTATGATAGCTCGATCAACGTGATTCTCCAAAGTCCGATATGGGCGCCAAGTGCGAATACGCGCACCACGTTACTCTGATTCCAATACTAACGCTAATACTTAAACACAAAATATCTCAGGTCGCGGTTCGATCGGAGGAGAGGGAAAGCAGCGCATTCAAATCAAATAGGGCACAGTATAGTAACAAGAGAAAGTATATTTAATAAAGAAACAGGAGGACAAGATAGTGGATAGTCCTCCGCAGAGGGGTCGATCATATCATTCAGCGCGGGACGATACTTGCGCGCTGATACGCCAACTCGGCGCGACCTGTTAACGCAGGATAATACAGTAACGCGGAACGAGAACGATACATTAACGCGGAATTTCAGAACGATACATCAACGCGGAATTTCAGAACGATACATTAACGCGGAATTTCAGAACAATACATTAACGCGGAATTTCAGAACGATACATTAACGCGGCAGTTCAATACGGGACGACACAGGAACACGGAATGATACATTGACTTAGGCGGTACGTCACGCAAAACGATACATTACGCAAAACGATACATTACGCAAAACGATACATTAGTGCGAGCGATGCACTACGCGAAACGGTACATCAGCATGACGCAAGACGATACCTTAACGCGAGCGATACGATACGCAAACGATAACACGATAGAAGACCGCGAATCCCTCACGATTACGCGCGTCCCAGAATGACCGCTAATCCCTCCGGATTACGCGAGTCCCAAATTGACCTCGCGATGGGCCTCAGCCATCACGCTCGAAGCCTCGCGAAGTCCACGAAACGAAACACAACGATGCCCCGCACGCCACGGCGCGATCACGCGGGGCTCACGCTGCGGCTCCGCGATGATACGGCCGGTCGTGCGAAGAGCACCCCGCCCAAAACGGCTCGATTACGAACGGCGCATCTCTCCGTTCACGATACTCTAAATCACGAAAATTAGACGCATCAATCACACAAGACACAAAATACGCTAACGCTTGCAATTGAAACGAATCCCTAGCTCGATACTCACGATACAAACGAAAATCTCTACTGCGCGGCACTAACGATATCACAAGAGCTCGACTGCACGGCGCTAACGATCTCACGAAAACGATACATTATCACGAAAATCAGACGGACCACGAAACGCTGACTGTTGGCGGCCGCACTTCCGGATTCCCGAGACGGGCAATTCCCATAACTTTCCGACCGGGCCCTCCCGCGGTATTTCTCTCGATATACTCTATAATCGGGTTTTACACATTCTCGCGGCGCAACACGACTCCCAGGATGGCCTCGGTACGGCGGCGGTCTTACTTGGAAGTGCTAGAGCAGTGGCCTTACAAAGTAGCTCATTCTTTCGGCGGCAGCTTGTCGTCTCCGAGGGCCGGTGGACTTCTTACTATGGCGGCTCACACGACAGTGACCGCTCCCCGGCCCGGCGGGACCACGCCGGGCCCCCGTTCCCGCGTGCCAGGGTTGCCAACCTTTTTCCGCTCCTGCCGATCGCCGCGCCCGACTACTGCAGCGCCCTATGCGATTGCCGCGCCCGGTTCGGGCGCCTCTCGCATCCGCCTCCACCTACCGGCGGGACTTAAAAACCGCTTCGAGTCCGGCTGTCCAGGCCGCGACTCGTGGACCGGTCCGTCTGGGTCGACGGCCAGGCTGGACGGGCCATGGCCTGTCGACCGGTGGCGGAACTCCAGTGGTGGTTACGTGCCTTTCCGGGGACCTTCGTCGGGGCGTCCCCCTTGTGGTTTCCCCGCACTCGGGCCGTTGTACGTCGTCGCGGGCTACGTGCTCTCCTTCTGGGTGTTTGGCTGACCCGGCTATGGGCCTCGGCGTGACCCGCCCGTCGGCCGCTCTTCCTCGGTGAGCTTCCGGCTGTCCCCTTGTAATATTCCCGCGGTGCAACTTTACGCCGTTACATAATTTCTGGCCATCCGCTCCGCACCTTCTCGCAATCTGAAATCTCGCAAACGAGTTAACCTAATTTTAAACGCTAGCGCTCCGCCCGTCTCGGGCGGAGGCACCACCCTTGACGTCTCCCTCGGCCGAACTACCATCTGGGCAAGGGAAGCGACGAATGTCACGTCACACTTAATAATTTTTATGTTTTGACATGTTGGACACGTGGATATCTCGGCATAACTATAATTATCTGAGAATACATATTCGCAAAGATTAGCTATATTTGAACAAGCATCAATTGTTATAACATTAAGAGCTTCTGAGTCTTTAAAAAAATGTTCGACATTTTTCAAAATTTCTGCTCTCATTTTATAAATTTTTTTAGTTGACCCTAATTGTATAAAAAGTTTTATAAATCTGAATGTATCTGTCGTGGCAGTATTGACAATTTTTTTGAATTTATCATATACGCATGCTGCGGCGAGTATTTGCATAATGCTATCGAAGCCGAATGTATTCTTAACGACAATGTTATTAGATCCTACTTTTAATACTGAAGAAATATTGCCATTTTGTAAAACACTTACAATTACATGTTTCTTATGTATATTAAACGTGTCCCAACCAGGACATGCATCTAAATAAGTACGTTTAACTTTTTTATCGTTTTTGTTTCTCCAGTTTTGTTCTTCCGCTAACTCACAAGGTTCTTCATCTGATTCGTCAGAATTTAACAATATTTTAGTATCTAATTTTGAATATGTAATAACTTCTGTTGAAGCTTCCACTGACTGCTCACGATGCGTATTAATTTCACACGTAGATTGGAGTATCAGACCATCAGTTTCAGTATCTAATTTAGAATATGTAACATCTGTGGAGACTTCCACTGGTTGTTCATGATGTATATTAATTTCTGATATACATGGCGATATCGGTCTATGAATTTTATCTAATTTCGAACATGTGACATCTTCTGTTAAAGTTTTCTTTGATTGCTCCTGTTGCGTATTAATTTCTGACGTAGGGGGTATTACATTGTCATCTGCAGTATCTAATTCGTAATACGTGACACCTCCGGAAATTTCCATTGATTGCACATCATGCGTCTTACTTTTTGACGTAGATGGAAATACCAATTTGTTAATTTGCGACGTAGCTAACTTCGCTTTACCAGAGAAGGACTGAATATGTACATACGGTTAAAAATTTATCTATACGCATTGATTGTGAATTGTACTTCAGTAGTCTATGTTTAATATCGTTAAATTCTGATTCGACTGCAGATGAACTCGCATTAATTTTGCCAAATCCAAATTTGGATATTATTACTCCAGAATATAACGAAAAATATGATAACAAAAGTTTAATTTTTTGTACCATTGCTGGACAGTAATATGGATTTATATCAACACTTTCAGAAGCATTACGCAAGTCGTTAATGCAATTGTCAAAGAATTTATTAACCCAGGCAATCATTGCATTATTTTTTGTAGTATTAAACTCATCGCTATTTTGATATGTATCTCCTTGGTTAATATTATCTGACAATAGCAAATCCGTCTCATCTATATCACGACCAATTTCAATACCCCGATCAGCAATTGTGTCCACATCGGAAATTCCTCTAATTTTTTTACATAAAAAAATTTGAGATTTTTCAGTTAAAGTGTCTTGCTGATTTTCGTCTATTCCAACATTTTCACTAGAACAGAGAATAATCGCAGCTCGTACAATTTTTTGACAGATCTTCGAAATCTGTTGTTTTTGATAACAAGCACATAATCATAATATAAAATGTTTTAACTTTAAGATGAACAGATGTAAAAATTTTCCATCTTCTTATGAAGCTGACATAATGCGAAATATCCAAACGCAAAAAACATGTTGGCGTTTTCTTATTCTTATTTGCAAGTAACAAGTAACATGTTGATAATTATTCTTTAAGATCATTACAATTACCAAATGCTCTTACAATAGCACCCATTAATGCTCTGTCAAAGTCACAAACTATTTGTTGCGGACATGGAAAACTTGCCTTGTGCAAACTACCGATTCGGCGTATTTCAAATAATCAATACAGAATTGCATTCGTATGCTGCACAGCGCTTAACATTCGAAACACTGGCATTTTTGCGGTTGGAGTTTCGCATACAATTTGGTACAAGTATATATGACTTGACAATTCCCCGTTTGGCAATTTTAATTTTTTTTTTACCAAGGATCCGGTAGCATCTATTGAAAAATAATTTGAATATTGCATGTAAGTTGCTATTTGTTCTAAAGTCCAATAATGGACGAAAAACGGATCTAATGAAATAGAATGTATTGTACCGGCATGTAACCCATATTTCATGTTACAAATATTCTTTATTGGATCTGTTTCGTGATTCGCGCCTAAATTAATATCTTGTCTCTCTTGTTTAGCTTTTTGCAATACAGTATTATAAGGTAAATGTAGAGGTTCAGGATCGCCTAATTCCATGAGTTTGTTTGCTTCCGTTCTGCGCCATTGACAGGGTAATGCATGGTTTTCTGCCAATGCTTTGGAAACCTCTACTCTCCTCCGTCCCTTAAGCTGACGTTTTTTATTATGCCGTACAGATTCATCAAAATTACTTATCTTACATTCCATAACAACATCGACGTTAGGCGGAGATTTGTTAACAACATGACCTAGAAAGGTACAATTGCATTCCTTACATGACCCTCTAACGGTTAAATACATGCCAGTTTCTGAAAATTTAGAATTTTTAAAAACCAACGCACACGGTAGTTTTGTCGCTTTACAAACAGTTGCATATATTTTATCTGTCCAAATTTTACGTCGTAATGTACAATAATTACAAAAATGCTGCTTCTTATCAAAATATACTACGTCTTCAGGAGACATGCTCGATCCAATCTTTATATGAAAATGTTATATTAAATTCGAGAGTTAGAATAATCACGGAGTGATAAAAGAAATAATCACGGAATTACGATCGTCATGGTCGGAGAAGTTGGTATAAGCTGCAGCTTGTGTCTTTTGTTTCCAAGCTTCTTTCGACTCGCGCGGACAAGCTATGTGATAGGGCATATTAGGTTGTATCTCAGCAAGGTAGAATCTCCTCTATTAAACGTGTTTTCGAGTGCTTCTTTCACACACGAGCAAGATAAGATTCCGTGATTATTTCTTTTATCACTCCGTGATTATTCTATCGTCACGAATTATTAAAGGAAGTAGTAAATCTATTTGAGTATATTTTATTATATCAGTGACATTCTTATTCTAGCGTATCACGTCATACCAGAATGGCCAAATACGTCAAGCCTTTATTGAATATTATTCTATCACCAGATTATAGAAATTTGGTGGATGAACATGATGGGAAACCAGTTGTACCCAGTAATGAGATATATGAAATTATAAGTACAAGACTAAATAATAGTATTAAACTAAAATATATTTATATTATTTTAAAAGAAAACCGATAGGGAATTCTTGATAAAATATTACAATTTCACAATATTAATCCTTCAGATTCTACATTATCAAGCACTACGTCTTGTATCAATACTTCTACGCAAGATACAACTCTCGAATTTAATATAACATTTTTGTTCGAGATTCCGTTATCTCGTTGCGCCACCGTATCAGATGGCAGCATCGATCGGGTATCGACTGGCCGGATTCACGCGGCAGCTATCGCAAGCACGGGCGCGAGCGTCGTCGTCTTCTTCCGCTCAACGAAGACAGAGTAGATCTATGGCCGCGCAACGATAAGACGTGAAACGTTGCGCTACATACGTACAAGTGGTTTTTGTATCCAAGTGCATACCGCAGCGACCGAAGCTGGCCAGATACATTTCTAGACAGTAAAGAAGACCGCTCAGCTCAGCTCTGGTACAGCAACAAGACTTCCCAGGCTCACACGTGCGCGAGTGCCGACCGCCACGTGTCTCACCGGCTCACCGGCGTATCATCGCAGGGAGAGAGATTAATATAATCGTCTCGCTCACTCTCAGAATTAATACATCTCATTTCCGGACTTCTCAGGTCAGACTGTACATTCATTTCACATTAAAGACTGCTCAGACTGTGCTCTGAGCTACACAAATAAAACGGACATAATTTCTTAACACCTTCCACGCGCGTCCTTCTCATCCCGCTTCCATCGCCGGGAAAAACAGCGATTTCGCGAACATTTGGTCCTTCGAGCCGGATGCGTGGAACCTAAAGTGTAGCTCAGACACAGATCTTGTGAATAGGGCATGCCCTTCGACGTGCCACGTAGACATTATCGCGCGTTTTCGCGAGTGAAGGACAGATATTCACGCGCGCTCGCGAGTGCTACACAAACATTATCGCGCGCTCTCGCAAGTGTAACGCGGACATGAACACGTGCTCAGTACATGACCAGACTCTCGCTTCGCGCAGTGTTTTCCTCACGCGTCTCTCGAACGTTCTCGCTTCGCGCAGTGTTTTCCTCACGCGTCTCTCGAACGTTCTCGCTTCGCGCAGTGTTTTTCTCACGCGTCTCTCGAACGTTCTCGCTTCGCGCAGTGTTTTTCTCACGCGTCTCTCGAACGTTCTCGTTCCGTGCAGTATTTCTTACGCGCCTTTCGAAAGTTCTCAGGTCTCTCATCGTGCGCCGCACAGTGACGGCTCATCATGACGGAGCCCGCCAAAAACGGAGACGGGCGGTAAGGACACCACGACGCAGCAGCTCGAGGTACCACCGGCTCGCACGTCGGATCGCCAAGTCGCACCAGTGCGCTTGTCAACGGAGCGTATCCTCAAGGTTCATACTCAGATGAACCGCCTTGCGACGGTACAGAATATTGGCAAGACGCTGCCATCTTGTGCAGAGGACACATCATTGGAGGAATCTCAATGCATCTCAAGGAGGTGCATAAGGCGTTTCTCAAGGAGCACGGATACTTTGAAATCTCATGGCCGGCGGCGCTCATTTAGCATGAATACTTCTCAAACACGTTTACATGGTTGCTCGTCGCGCTGTTGCAAGGATCAAAAGCGTATTTTTAGAGAGGCCCGCTCCGACTTCCGTATCCGAATCATCGCAGTCGCGTGACAATCAGCGGCTGCCGGACATAAATATCCCGTCCTTTTAAGGGCAATTACGCTGCAACGGCACTCACTTTATTGTGATGTGCACAAAATTCAGGGATCTCTCACCGGGCGATCGACAAAAGCTAGTCATCTCACGGAGGCTCTGCCTTAATTGCCTCGGCCGCCACAACGTCCGCTCATGTAAAAGCTCACGGGGGTGCAAGAAGTGCACCAACCTACACCATACGATGCTGCACGAGGCTCATCAATCGAACTCATCAGCGAAGCTGATCATCAGCGAAGTCGATCACCAGCTCAGTTGCGTCCGCTCAATAGGAAGATGATGCAATCGTCGCTCACTCATATGGCCCGCTCATCACGCTCAACATTACTAGCTACAGCCCTGGCTCAGATCAGTTCATCTGTTAATATTCTGTGCGTACGGCTTCTCATCGATTCAGGTTCAGAACTCACCTTTGTTTCAGAATCACTCATTCGTCAGCTCAACATTCCTCGTCAACATTCTGTCATTCTCATTACTGGAATTGGTGGCGGAAAGTCAACGCAAACTCGAGGAATTGCAAACTTCACGCTCCGCTCACTTCACTCAAGATCAGACGTCAGTATTCACGCTCACATCCTGCAGACGTCAACCAACATCCTGCCATCATTCAACGCTGCACCACAGGAATGGCCGCATCTCACCAAGTTAACCTTGGCCGATCCAGATTTCCTCACACCACGGCCAGTGGATATCATCATGGGAGCTGACTCATATGGGCAACTCATCAAGCCCAACATCATCAAACAAGATCCATTGATGCCAATTGCGCAGCTCTCAATTTTCGGGTAGCTCGTTCTCGGAACGGTCAACACATCATCATCGGCATCTGCTGCAGTACATCATGCATCGATTCAGGAGAGAGAAGACGCTCTCGACGAGCTATTGTCGAAAATTTGGACATAAGAAGAAGTGCCTGCGAATGACAATCATGATCTTACTCCTGACGAACAAAGATGTGAAGAATATTCAAAAGCACTGTTTCGCGGGACTCAACAAGTCGATACACGGTTCGAATTCCGTTAAAATCATCACCTGATACTCTTGGTGATTCGTATCAAGTTGCTCATCGATGCCTGCAGGGATTAATAAGAAGATTCTCCCGATACCAAAACTATCGACGTCTGTTTTATCAGTTTATGACAGAATATCGAGATCTCAATCACATGAAGAAGGCTTCTCCTGTGTCCAGTCAGCACACGCAATATTACTTGCCACATCACGGAGTGCTCAGACCAGACAGTGCAACCACAAAATTACGTGTGGTATTTAATGGCTCGAGTGCGTCTACATCCGGCCGCTCACTTAATAATGATCTCATGCATACGAGAGCCAAGTTGCATTTAGACATCAGCGATGTTCTGCTCTGGATTCGACAATTTCGACACTTAGTCGCCACTGACATCACCAAAATGTACAGGCAAATCAACATAAAGATGACTGGAATTTACAACGGATTCTCTGGACAGACGATCTGCTCAATGAAGTGCCACATTATCTAACCACGGTCACGTATGGTACCAAGGCTGCCTCGTTCTTAGCGGTACGAACGCTGCTGCAACTCGAGGTCGATATGTCGACGATACGTTTGGAGGCGCTGACACTGTTCAGCAGCTAATACAAATTTCGTTGCAGCTAAAGAACTTGTGCATGGCGGGCGGCTTTCCATTAGCAAAGTGGCACACGACTAATCAAGATATGCTCGCTGCGGTTGACGCAGATAAGGATCAGAGCTCACACATTACATTCGACGATTGCGTCAAAATACTCGGATTACGATGGCTTCCTCAAGAAGATTCATTCACATTCTCAACAAGGATCTCGTCGCACACCGATCATCTCACCAAACGCCTCATTTTGTCTGAAGTGGCTCAGATATTCGATCCACTAGGCTTTGTATCACCAGTAGTGATCAAGGCGAAGATGCTCTTGCAGGAGCTTTGGCTTCATAAGCTCCAATGGGATGAACCACTGCCATCCCAGCTCTCATCACGGTGGCTCATCATCAGAAAGGAACTCACAAGCTTGATCAAGCTCTCAATACCTCGGTGGTACACCACATGGAACACCTCGTCAGTGGAATTTCACGGCTTTTCTGATGCTTCTCAACTCACAATGGCTGCAGTCGTATATATCACCGTCTACGGCTCTAATGATACCACGATTTCATTGGTGTGCTCCAAAACCAAGGTAGCACCACTCAAGCGGCTCACCATCCCGAGACTTGAACTCACTGCAGCATTGCTGCTCGCAAGACTCATGCAATACGTTCAAGCCACCTTGAAGTTGAACGTTATAGCAACTCACTTGTGGACGGACTCTCTTGTGACACTCACGTGGATCAAATCTCATGCATCGCGCTGGAAGGATTTTGTGAGAAACCGAGGTTCTCAGACTCAAGAGCTCACTGCAAACGCACACTGGAAATACAACCTGGTACATCCAACCCAGCCGATTGCGCATCTCGAGGCTTGACAACATCTCAACTCCAAAGCCACTCATTATGGTGGACGGGACCACCGTGGGTACTCACACCTGAATCATGGCCATCACAACCCGCGCTGTCGGACGAGTTGAGCGCTCATGAGGCTCGTCTTGGCATTGCGCTACATGCAGCATCATCTCAATCGGACTACCACTGGGATCTCATATATAGGTACTCAACTCTCAACAAATTAGTGAGAATAACAGCTCTTTGTTTCAGGTTTATTTCGCTTCTGAGAAAACGCCGATACACGCCACTGGACGTACACTCAGCTTTGGAGAAGGCCAGACTGTTCTGGATCAAGGCTACTCAAGCGGCATACTTCACGCACGAGATCAAGATGCTCACGGCCAACTTGAAACTACCAACTACTCACGCATTCAGTCGACTGACTGCCTATATAGACGCTCAAGGGATTATCCGAGTTGGCGGCCGCCTCACCCAATCAGCACTAGCTCAAGACAACAAACATCAGGCGACTTTACCTCGCCACTCACGATTCTCAACCTTAATCATCGCACACGCCCACATGCGCACCCTGCATGGAGGAGCACAGCTGACATTGGCTCATGTCAGGCAACGATACTGGATCATCGGCGGACGGGCTCCGGTGAAGTCTCATCTTACGGTGTGTCGTGTGTGTTCGGCAGAGGGGGATCCGTGCTCATCAACTGATGGGCCAACTACCTCTCTCTCGGGTTACGCCGTCACGTCCGTTTGCTCATACAGGAGTCGACTATGCCGGACCGCTCACCATCAAGACATGGAAAGGACGAGGTGCGAAAACGTACAAGGGATGGATCTGTGTATTCGTCTGCTTCGCCACCTCCGCAATTCACCTCGAAGTAGTAAGTGACTACTCATCAGAAGGATTTATTGCAGCTCTCCGAAGATTATCAGCGAGAAGAGGAATTGTTCAAACCATGTATTCGGACTGCGGAACAACTTTCATTGAAGCAGACGCCGCGCTCAAGAAAATGTTCGTTCAAGGCTCTCAAGAACATCAACGGATTGCTCAAGTTTTGCAACTTGACGGTACAAGATGGGAGTTCAATCCACCAGGCGCTCCACACATGGGGGGCAAATGGGAGGCGGTGGTAAAGTGAAGTTTCATCTGAGACGGACCATCGGGGAGACTCTACTCACGACGGAAGAACTAACAACATTGCTTACGCAAATCGAGGCCATTCTCAACTCGCGACCTTTAGAACCGTTAAGTGATGACCCTGAAGACGTCTCAGCGTTCACACCAGGTCATTTTCTCATTGGAGGTCCACTCACCACCATACCCGAGCCATCTCTGGTTGACCTGGCAACCTCGCTACTATCTCGATGGCAGCTCATCCAGCAGCGTGTTCAACATTTTTAGGCACAACAGTCAGCTCATTATCTACAACGCCAGCAGGCAATATCCAAGTGACATCATCCTAACAACAACATCAAGGTGGGTTCCATCGTACTGCCCACCGACGAACGCTCTCCACCGTGCAAGTGGCCACTCGCCAGAGTAACGGCTTTGCACCCCGGAAAGGATGGACTTACTAGGGTGGTTACCCTCAAGACGGCCACCACGATGCTCACCCGGCCAATTGCCAAGCTTGCCACATTACCCATTTCATAGAGGATCAAGAGTAAGGAATCATCAACAAGGTTGCTGATGGCGGGCGGAATGTTCGAGATTCCGTTATCTCGTTGCGCCACCGTATCAGATGGCAGCATCGATCGGGTATCGACTGGCCGGATTCACGCGGCAGCTATCGCAAGCACGGGCGCGAGCGTCGTCGTCTTCTTCCGCTCAACGAAGACAGAGTAGATCTATGGCCGCGCAACGATAAGACGTGAAACGTGCGCTACATACGTACAAGTGGTTTTTGTATCCAAGTGCATACCGCAGCGACCGAAGCTGGCCAGATACATTTCTAGACAGTAAAGAAGACCGCTCAGCTCAGCTCTGGTACAGCAACAAGACTTCCCAGGCTCACACGTGCGCGAGTGCCGACCGCCACGTGTCTCACCGGCTCACCGGCGTATCATCGCAGGGAGAGAGATTAATATAATCGTCTCGCTCACTCTCAGAATTAATACATCTCATTTCCGGACTTCTCAGGTCAGACTGTACATTCATTTCACATTAAAGACTGCTCAGACTGTGCTCTGAGCTACACAAATAAAACGTACATAATTTCTTAACACCTTCCACGCGCGTCCTTCTCATCCCGCTTCCATCGCTGGGAAAAACAGCGATTTCGCGAACAATTTTCATATAAAGATTGGATCAGCATGTCTCCTGAAGACGTAGTATATTTTGATAAGAAGCAGCAGTCTCGTAATTATTGTACATTACGGCGTAAAATTTGGACAGATAAAATATATGCAACTGTTTATAAAACGACAAAACTACCGTGGAGAACACAATAGTTTTAAAGCGGGAAGCCAGGAACAAAATTTTTAACCGAGAAAATCGAAAAATAATATTTTTGATGAAGAGTAAAGTACCCTTTAGGTTCTTGTTTTGGTTTTAAAAATTTTGTTCTGAGTTGTTCCAGTGGAGAACACGATAGTTTTAAAGCGGGAAGCCTGGAACAAGATTTTTAGCCGAGAAAATCGAAAAGTAGTAATATTTCCGATGAAGAATAAAGTACCCTTTAGGTTTTTGTTCTGGCCTTGAAAATTTTGTTCTGAGTTGTTCCAATGGAGAATACGATAGTTTTAAAGCGGGAAGTCTGGAACAAGATTTTTAACTGAGAAAATCGAAAAATAATATTTCCGATGAAGAGTAAAGTACCCTTTAGATTTTTGTTCTGGTTTTGAAAATTTTGTTCTGAGTTGTTCCAGTGGAAAACACGATAGTTTTAAAGCGGGAAGCCTGGAACAAGATTTTGAACCAAGAAAATCGAAAAGTAATATTTCCGATGAAGAGTAAAGTACTCTTTAGGTTCTTGTTCTAGTTTTGAAAATTTTGTTCTGAGTTGTTCCAGTGGAGAATACGATAGTTTTAAAGCGGGAAGTCTGGAACAAGATTTTTAACCGAGAAAATCGAAAAATAATATTTTCGATGAAGGGTAAAGTACCCTTTAGGTTCTCGTTCTAGTCTTGAAAATTTTGTTCTGAGTTGTTCTATGTGGTTAAAAATATGTTTTAGATCGATAGTTTTGTAAGTCATTTTGTTTACGAATAAAGGGCTAAGAACTGTAATTTTAAAATTATTCTTTTTTCAATATCTCTTAAAGTTTTTAACCAATCAAACTAATACTTTGGAACGTTTGGAATAACTAGAACAATCTGTAGCAATACAAAAATTTTCGATTTTTGAAAACAGAGGGGCCAGCGGAAAATAGTTTTTTTAATTTTCTAAATTTTTAGTTTGATTTAGGGATCTGTCCTTTTGGAACAATATTTGGAACAACTAGAACAATCTATAGCAATAAAAAAATTTCGATTTTCGAAAAAGGGGGGCCAGCTAAAAAATCGTCTTTTTTATTTATTAAAAAACTGTTTGGAATTAAGGAATATTATTTTAAAAGAACGTAGTACAAATTGAGAACAACCTGGAACAACTTTCAAAAATGTGAATTTAAAAAAAAGGGGGGCTAACTTCATACCCATAGAAAGCCTCCTCAAACGCGCCACGATCGTTGGCTTCGGCTTCCTCTAACATTTCCAATCGCGATTGTACGAAATTATATTCCGACCAATATTGATCTAATTTTAATTTCCGCTCCTCGAGCTGAGCGTTTATTGAGGGGTTCATAGTGATTATCGAATTTACGTACATTTTTATTCTTGAAGAACCTTTGATTACGGCGCGCTGTTTTTTTCAACGCGGCACTTGTTTCCTCGGTAGCCATTTTGCGGGGGAAGGGAACTCTATTCACGCGACAGAAAAAATCTGATTGACACGCAACACTGAAAAGTAACCCCTACCTTATTAACGCGCGCACGTAACTATGCTAGATGTAGCGTTCTCAAAAAAGGCCTCCCTCGTGAAGGCGGATGTGTCGCAAGAAGCCGTCCGCTCGGTCGCTGCAACTCCCGGTCTCGACTGCTGACCTCTTCGACAGGATCTCTGCACCTCCCGATGTCGTATGTCGAGCCTCTGGACTCGTAATCTGCACCTTCCGATGTCGATTGGATTTCTCTGAATTGCTTCCTTGATGGGAATCTCCGTTTCGAAAAAAAAGTATGGCCGTTTGGCTGTGCGATGATCTCGGTGCTCGGGAACGAGTATAGCCGCTTGGCTGTGCGACGATCTCGTTGCTCTGCATTACGTTGTGCGTTACTGAACTGCATTTTTACAGTGACGCTGCGGAAACTTGTCGGCTCGTGATGAACTGAGGCTGTGGATATCTTTTTTTTTCGGAGGAAGAGGGGAAATACCTCGCGTATTCTACCGGGGGCCGGCCACCCGGGATGTGTGGGGCTTGCACCCACTAAAACCCCTCTCCCTAAACACAGCACTACGGACTACAGTCGCGACACATGGAACACAATAGGCAAACATCACGTGGCACGACAGTCCCCACGCTCGAGGCGACAGAAAATACGTAAACCAAAGACAAAAAGACCAACGCAGGTCAAGACCAGCGGGTGTTTTGCCCCCCGAGGAACTAAATCCCTAGTCGAATGGTTCAGACACAAGTGTCTCCATTCGACCGCCTCAGATGCTCCTCATGATAATAGCCATGCGGGCAGTCATGTCATCGAGGAGCATCTTCATTGGCTGCGGTACCGTTCATCGGGGGAGTTCACACCCCCATAGGAAGACGTACACGAACCGCAGGACGTGCACGAACAACACAAACAGGAACTCTCTACCCGGATAGAGAGTTCCACTCGAAACAAGACACAGGCCCGGCATTTGGGCGCCAGCCGTCAGCCGGACCCGTTAATATTAAGGGAAACACGCCCACCAAGAAAAAACCCTGGATCCGATTTCTCGGGTCCACATCCCCGGCCAAGACAGATGGTTCTTGGCGAGAGAAACGCTGCGCCCCTCCCCTGGGCCCACCCCAAGGAGAGGGCCCAGGGGAAAGGCGCATAGAACATTTAGCGGGGGCACCGCCACAAGACCACGGAGGCCCACCAGGGGACGACCAACCGCGGCCCACCGCCACAAAGAGGCATCCGGTTCCCACCTAAACGGTGGGGCCGGAGCCCCGAAAAGCAGTGAGCAGCCAGCCCCGGCCGACCGACCCCAGAAGGACCCCGCGACCAACAGCAACGGCACCCTGGAAAGACAGAACGGACAGACAAAATACATTGCGCATAAAAAGAACATAGGGATCCCTCGCGATCCCAAGAAAGCGACAGGCGCCGACCGCCCCCGGGCCACCAGCCCCACAGGGATCCGGAGGCGTCGCGCGAGGCGACGCGCCGGACCCCAGGAGGAGGAAAGCCCGCCACCGATCGGCGCCCAACCGCTCATCTCCGCAGACACGCCAGAGACCCCAATAGCACCCGCATATGCCATAAACAATAAACGCACGCCGCAATACAATCTTTCGAGGTTTCAAAATCCTATACTATACGCAGTCCGAGAGAGAACGGAAGCGACAATACTACACATCGTCCCCGTTGACATTTTCGACGACGAATTGCCTTTTTCTCTCATCCTCTTCCTTTCTCTGCATTACTCGTTCTGCGAAGATGGAGAAAGACCTCCATGCCTCCTCTGAGTTGCATATTCTAGAAACCACCATGTCCAAGAACAGGTTCTGTCCCAAAACGGCAGTAAGTTCACCCCGCTCAATGCCCCAAAAAGGGCAGGAAGCGAGTGTGTGCTCAGCCGTATCCTCAGTACTTTGGCAGTATCGGCACTCAGGACTGTCCTCCTTCCCGATCCTGTAAAGGAAGGACCCAAAACATCCGTGCCCGGTCATGATCTGCGTCATACAAAAGGTTAAGAAACCTGTCCTCCTGTCTAGCGACTCATCAAAATTAAGGATAATCGCATCCCTAGTCCTCTTCCCAGATAGGCGTTGGTCCTGTATGTGGGCAGACCATTCCCTACGAAGTACTAGCCACTCCGTCGCACGTTCTTCCGCTGGAGAGTTGGCCGTAAAGGATCCTTGTTCTTTCAGCTTCCGAAGATTCATGTACACTCGGCGAAGATAAACCGCATACAGGTGGAGAGGCGGGATCTTCGCGAGAAGTGTAGCCGCCTCGCACGACACCGTACGATACGCCATGATTGTTCTAGACGCGGTAACACGGAGTACCCGACGAAAGAGCCTCTTCTGTGTCTCAGATTTATTTAGTTCCATGCTTCAAATCGGGGCCGCATAAAGGATTACGGACAAGATCACGCCATAATAGAGTCGCCTCTTGTTTTCTATCGGACCACGGAGGTTCGGAAGGATCCCATAGAGAGCCATGTTGATCTTTGAGGCCTTTGATATCACATGTTGAAAGTGTGAACAGAAATTCCATCTGTTATCTATTATGACCCCAAGATATTTCATCTTGTTTTTAACGAAGATTACATTACCATCGAATTCGAGCTGAGAGTTTTGTGGGGATTTCCCAAAGAAGATTGCCTCAGTCTTATCCCATGATACCTCCAGGCCCAGAAACCTGATATTTGTTAGAAGACGCTCCAGACATTCGTCTACTAATTGTAAGTCACAGACTGCATCATAACTGTCACCTTCGACAATTAGCAAGGTGTTATCGGCATAACATATTAAATGACAGTTCCTAGGAAGCCGGGTTCTCAAAACATAGTCGAAAGCAATGTTCCAGAGCAGGGGGCCCAGCACCGAACCCTGCGGGACTCCCCTGTTCACTCTTTTCGTGCGACGAGAACCATCAGGTGCGACAAACCTAATCTTTCTGTCGGTAAGATAGGACTCCACGATTCGGCGCAAATACCGGGGGAAGCCCTTCACCCGGAGGGCTCTCCTTATGGCCCAGTGCTTGATTGAGTTAAAAGCATTTATTATGTCTAAAGACATCGCCAAAGTCACTCTACCATTAGCGCGAGCCTTCGAAACGATACTTCTAAAGAGGAATAAGGCGTCCGTAGTAGATCTTCTTTTCCGGAACCCAAATTGGTGATCGGATAGGTTGGCCGCAGGATTTTCGTCCATATAATCCAAGAGACGTTCAACAATCACTCTCTCGAACGTCTTCCCAATCTCGTTCAAGAGGCAAATTGGGCGTGCCTTTGGGGATTCCTCAGACGAACCCTCCTTGGGAATTAAGACTAAATCTGCTGTTTTCCAACTTATTGGGAATATTCCGCATCTAAGATAGATATTGAAGATCTGTACTAGTCTATCTATCATTGACCCAGGAAACTTTTTGATCGTATTTGCCTTGAATCCGCCCGGCCAGGAGTTGTTCCAGTATTTTTCTTCGCAGCAATGGCCCGCAGAACCTCGTTCACCGTAACCGGGGTTCGTCCCCCTTCGCAGTCCCCAAGGTCTACGGGGACCAAAGCTTTTCCCGGAGGAAACAGTTTGTCAAGAAGATCATTTAATACATCTGGTTTAAGCGTTGTTGTTAGGCTAGGTGTTGGCTTACGAAGTTTTCCCATAACAATTCTATATGGTAATCCCCATGGGTCTTCATCCAGCGTCGAGATAAGCTCTTGCCAGGCTCTCGACTTTGATTTCCGGATTTCCAGTTTTAATTCGCGGTTAGCAAGAACATATGCCGCTCTCTTCCCAGCCGAGATTACAGGGTTATCCCTGGTTCGCCCTCAGAACCAAATTCGTCTGGCCCTGATAGCCGCAGTCCGCAATAATTTGATGTTATCATTCCACCAATAAGTCGGCCGAGTTCCATGAGCGCGTAGACGGGGAACCGCCACCTTGCATGCGTTAGATACGCATAGGTGAATCCATTTGTCTGGTATAGCCTCAATAATAAAGTTCTCATCTTTAGGTGTGACCGCGCATGTCCAATCAATCTCGGCCATATATAAATCAGTGTCCATCTTCTTAAAGTTCCACCTCGGCGGTGGTGGCGGAATTGGAGTGCGATTTACGTTGTCGAGTATTGTAAAATATATGTACATATGATCAGATAGAGATTCAACATCTTCTCTAACTGACCAATTCCTTATTTTATTCGCGAGATTCGGAGATGCCCAAGTCAAGTCAATTATCGAGCTGCCCTGATGACCGACAAAAGTAGGTCTATTTCCGACATTTATCAAGCGTAAATCCGTTTGTGCGGTCCACTCTTCCAAGAGATCACCCTTGAAATCGGCAGAATGACAGCCCCATACATGACTGTGGGCGTTAAAATCACCGCAGACTAACAGTTCACTGTTTCCAGGCACACTCGAGCATATTGTGGTCAATTCATCCAAGAAACTTTGAAATTGGACCACATTTGAGTTAGGTGATATATATATATAGAAACTATATACAATTTCTTAAACCTAATTGAAACAGAGCTATGACTCTGATAATGTAATTTAACAGGGAAATTTACAATATTCTTATTTACAAATATAGCAGCCTTTTTATCTCGGCTAGCGAACCAGAGTTGGGAGTCGGGCATGCGTGCAGGTTCAGATACTACGCACACCGCGACTCCCAATTCAGCAGATTGATGCACAAAAAGGTCTTGAGCCTCCTTGCTTTTATTTAGATTGGCTTGCAGGAAATTGGCCATTTCTTGCTGCATTTCGATTGGGTGGATCCCTTACAAAACAAGATCGAGTGGAGCCCAAACGATGCCCACTCTCCTTTCCGTTTCCTGCGCAAATAACACAGTGAGGACTCGATTTGCATTTGTCTATTCGGTGATCTTGGGCGCCGCATCTGAAACAGTTCCCAGATCTGTTTTCAGCGAACGAGCAATTATTCCGAGTATGTCCAAATTGCCAACATTTGTAGCACTGGGTAGGCCTTGCCTCCAGGAGCTCTACTCGTGCTATCGTCCATCCTATCCTAAATTTATTTGAGTTTGTGATCTTGATTGCCGCCGCGAGAGGGCATTTAATCCACACAGAAAGAAGACCGTTATTCATTTTGCGTAGATTTCCCAACTTAATTTGATTCTCATCGCAATCTCCAACAATGAAGATCTCGTTAGTAATGTCAATTGGGGATATGGAATCGTCGAGATTCCACATCCTAATTTCCCCCATTGTAGTAGGTCGTGCTATTCTCGCTGTGTCTTCACCTAGCACTTCTTTTTGGCTAAGTTGTCCGCTTTAGAAGACCCGTCAGCCCCGGGGATCTCAATTATAATGCCGCCGTTAACGCCTTTTCGAATCTTAGAGTTTTCTATGCCTAATTGATCAAGAGCAATGTTCTCTCTGGCCTTCTTGAGAATGTCAGCATAGCTCACTTCGGAATTCAAACTCGTTATCGTAACTGCAGCTGTTTTAGGGGGTCTGCGTGGGCGAGTTCCCTCACGAGGGCCACTCCTCGTATCGTCAGTCTTTATTTCCGACTTTGCAGTTGCGTTATTTCGACTCTGTTCTTTCCTCGCAGATATTTGTACCGATGTAGGTAGGGCCAGAGTCTCCCCATCCAAAGTACCTGAAATCTCAAAGATTTCACTTCTGGAAGAGGTTTTCCCAACTTTCCTATTTTTATTTGAAGTCGTTCCGTCCGGTGGTTCATCTGAATGTGATGCGAGCATCGCTCGAAGTTCCTCCTGCCGAGCAGATAGCAATGCTATCTGCTCATTCATTTTCTTGAATTATCGAACAGGGCCAGCATCCTCTTCCACATTTTTAACTTGTGTTGAAGCGAATCTGAATCCTGGTCTCAAATCCATTTTCCCACTCTTCCGTGGAGAGCTTTTTCTACGAAGGGTTTTTGTAGCGGAAGCAGTAGTCTCCTCCACGCTATCCATCTCCGATTTTGAATCATTTCCAGATTCGCCAGAAAGTTTGGTTACTTTTTCAATCAAACGTTGGTTTGAAAGTGCCTTAGGTTTTGGAACCCTCTGGGGAAGAGGGGGATAGTCTTCCAGATGTTTAGTCCGAATATTTATATTTTCCCGTCTTTCAACTGGTTGAGAGACCTGCTGATCAAATTCCATATTTGAGTCCCATATATCCTTTCTTCTTGATTCGTCGCGGAGAGCTTCTAATTCCTTCTTCAGCCTCTTATTTTCGTCTTCCCTTAGTGTAAGTTCCCGCCTGTGGATTTCTTCATCCTTTTTTAGGATACGTATTTGTGCAGTCAAATTAGTGTTTTGAATTCTAAAAGAAGAGATGTCTCCGGAATCATCAAGGCGTTCAGCCAAGATCTTGACAATCCTCGAGATGTTTGTAAGTCTAGATTTCATGTGATTACTCAACATCCCTTGGATATTTGAACACTTACTTATTACTAGTTCAATGCAATCACTAGCATATTTTGATAAATTATCATACTCTTGTAGTACACTATTGGACATAACTATTATCCTAGTGTCTTTTCTCCTAGTTGATTCTGTTAAGGGAGCAGCATGTATAAGCTTTTTGCGAAGACGGCCCTTGCTAACTGACTTGCTCGCCGTTTCGAAGACAAATATCTCCTCTTGCTGAGTGGACTTCAGAGGGGGCGAAGAGTCCTGAGACGGAGACTCCTCCGCCTTCCTCTTCGTTGCTCCTCTCGTTATTGGAGGTGTATTCCGAAGGAAATCCTCTGAGTCTTCCACCAAGGTATCGATCACCTTCCTCGATTTATCCTGATTTTCTTCATCCTCGTTGCTAACATCCATCCTTGAAAACACGGGTTTGTTGATATCCACACCCACGATTTCACCGTCCTTAACATAAGTTGATTATCTATCTGAGGTGGTTGATGCTGGGCGATCAATATGGTCGTTATATAGAATGTCTTTAGCCAAGTCGGGACCGTAATCAAAAATCGTGGACTCTTCCTCTTTCGATCGTTGTGTCTCTTGATACGATGTCTGTGTTTCACCGCAAGCCTCATTAACTATCGCGGGATCTTCCTTTTGTCCGCGACAGTCTAGTGGGTCCGCAAATTCCGCCGGACACATAGTCACTGGTGTAGACGGATCTTGTGTTCTATCTCCAGTCTTCTCGGTAGTTGCTTCGCCACCGGTGCCCGAGGTCAACACCGGCGGTAGCCCTTCGCATGCTGACGACATGTCGGCTCCAGGGACGATAGATCCAGCACGCCGGTCACTGAGATCCGAACTCAGCGACGGTGAAGTATCTTTTCCGTTGTCCATAGCCATATTCGTATAAATTGGTTTTTTTTTAAGGGGTGGCCTTCCCCTGGGGCTCGCCCTATTTCAAGTGCACTCCGCCCAAGGTGCACCTGGAGCTAATAGATGAAATTAGCCAAAGTAGAATATTCCGTAGACGGGCCATACGCAGAGATAAAAAACCAAACTCAGTACAGCCCATGAAGGATACACGCTGTCCAGGCGTGTAGTTGGAACTGATGAATGATTTTGAGCCACTGTCGCAAATATGACCCTAAGCTGACAAAATGAACAAACCTAAATCATTCATTTTCGTCTAATCAATACAATCTGACCACCTGGTACACCATGTTTATTTATTTATTTATTTTGTTTTTATTCTTTATTTCTTATTATCTTTTTTTATTTATTTGTTTATTTATTTTGTGTTCTGTTTCTATTTCTTTTCTTGCCATACCAGGTAGAATCATCACAATTAATTAATTAATACATGTTAACAGAATACTATATTCAGATTTAATAGATAAAGCTATTTTACGTACTTCATAAGTGTGTCATAACCACAATGGAGTGGTAAATGCACATTGTTGTGTAAGGTCAGGAAACTATTTAACGTAATTTACGAATGTAGGTAATTGTTGGTATCAATAAATCTCGTGAAATATGCAACTATATCAAATTACCGACGCACACGCGGAACTGGCATTACGTTAGAGAAAGTACGACAAACTGTCGGACGTAGATTGTTAAAAGTATTTATAGTCATTATACCTGTGGGTTAGGCTTAAATATTCAGACTCATAACAGGTATTCAAAAAAAATTCAAGCGCATTAGTTATGACTAGTGAGTTATGACCATCAGTTACGCGCCAAAAATGCATCAGCTACCATCTCACGTGTGGATCGGCATTAAGGGAAATTCAAACAACCGCAGACGCAGTCCGTGAGTAAGATCAAAGGTGGACCCTTTCAATATACATAACGCTATCATGTGTATGAATTAGACATAAACTATTCAGCATATCATATTAACTAACTTTAAGCAAGAAAGTAAGGTCAGAAACCAGAATTTGTGCAAGACATTTCCAAAATGTACATATCACATTCGTAGATGTGGACTAGCCTTAAATTAAAGAAGTGAGATCAAAATTGCTCAGCTATGTATTAGTCGCATATGTAAAGAAGCAAGGTCAAGGTTGTTCATCATGTTATAATGTGCCCATCCAGCTACACATGTGAATTGACCCTAGGCTACAAAAATATGAACAGACTGTTATGCGTGTGTTACCAAATGTACACACTACCGTTTTACATATGGATCAACCTTGCACAATAAAATCCCTAGATTGAGGCGGGATAAGTTTCCCCTCTATAAATACATAATCATAGTCCATGTGTCAAACACATGTCAAAAACTTAAGTTTCGTGTGAATAAATAATAATAGTACGCATAATCAGCGAAATACAAATATTATAGGCACATATGTTCATAATAATTAATTAAATATAGGATTACATAGTGATACGATTTAAGTTTACACCAAAGGGCCTAGGGGGATAGCATGTAAAAATGGCCCCCGCAAGTATGAAGTTGATATTGGCGTCGTAAGTTAGTACCCATGTGACTTTGAACTCCTGCAAATATTAACCTTGAAATTATATTTTTGAAGGAGTTATGAAGGAAGAAAGAAAAAAAACAAAAAATTTTTTTCTCGAAAACGGCTCGACCAATTTTTATGAAAAAAATATATGTTGTAGGTCTCAATAATGGTGTTTAAAAGAAAAAATTTTGTAATTTTTGAACAAATAATAGAGCTGAAAAAAAAATTTTGAATTTTTTAAACAATTTTTTTTTGTGTTTCTTTAGAGTGACACCTTTAATTTTTTTGCAAAAACATTGTACTAGTATCTATTTTAACGTATAATTTTCCCAGATTTTTAAAAAATATAGTTTTGGAGTAAAAAAATAAAAATCATGGTTGTGTCACCAGATGCTCAAAGTAACGCCTTGTAGCGTCGGTCAAGGAAACTGCCGCATACATATATATATATGCATATACAAGATACTTTTCCATAAATGAAGTATACGATTTAGTTTTTTACTGCTTTGCTCGAGGTTACTTACAATGTAAGTAACTTTGATCTGTGACGTAGTCAGAGGCGTACGCGTGTGAAGTTTGTGCGTGTGCATAATCAACCAACGTCGCGGCGCGCCGAACTTCAGAGCGTTGCGCTGCTCGACTTCGCTTTGCCGCCGAAGAGTAGCCGACGACGACGACGGGGGCGAAAACGAAAGACCTTTAATTGCTTTGAAAATGATTAAGACAACTTCTATAAGCTGCAAGTGTGCCGGTTGTGATGCGTACTTAGTAAACACAAAAGGGCAAACGAAAATTAATTGCGAACGAAGAGGAAGCAAATACCTTTTCTTTTTCTTTGCAGCGAACAATAAATGTCGATGACATTATTTGTCAAAAGTGTAGACTTTCTATCTACAGAAAGAAAAAAGATGCTGAAATTCATTTTGAACAAGATTCTGTCTGTAATGTAATAAATGTTGATCCAATGTTTGAAATGGTATTAAAACCAAAAGAAGCGGTTCCTGAGGTTGAACATATTGAAGTTTTTGTTAAGAGGACTGTTGCAACACATAAGTTTTGTTGTATTTGTGGATCTACAAAAGATTTACGTGTTATTCCTGAAGAAGCTCGTTTTCAATCTTATAGTAAAAGACAAATCTTCATTCCATCTGGAAATAGGTGTTGTCGTACTGACATGATAAAAAATAGAATATATGAAGAAGATCTTGGTCTCTTGAAAGCATATTCTAATACTACAAATCTTACTGCGTTAGAGTTATCAAAGATAATGGAAACCCTTTCTATTTCATGTGATTCGACGTTGTTTGACAAAGTGGGCGAATACAGTATTTCTGAAAAACAATTGAAAGTTTTTACAGGTTTAAACTGGGAGCAACTTAATGTTGTGAAAGATATGTTGACTTCATTGCGAAACAGACAATCTCGTTCGGTCATTCAAGCTCTTGTTGTCTTTTTGTTTAAACTACGGTCAGGAAACTTAAATGCAATGATTGCTTCTATTTTACAATTGCAAAATGAGCATGATGTTTCAGATTGTTCGACCAGTGTAATGAAATCCTTTGAGAATGATGTTTTGCCATTTCGTTTTGGCATAAAAACTCTTAGTAGAGATGATCTCATCCAAAATCATACAACTGAAATGGCAAAGCAATTATATGACATTCATGATAATCTGTTTTTGATTTGCGATGGTACATATGCTCGACACCAAAAAAGTTCAAATAATGAGTATCAAAGGAAATCTTTCTCCGGTCAAAAAAAAACTCCACCCAGTGAACACATTTTATAACGGCAATATAACATGGAAGTTACATGTAATATCACAATGTTATTCTTGTGATATATAAGGGCTACATAACATGGAAGTAACATGCAATTTAACATTGTTATATGCAGGTAATATAACTGTTATATATTTTTTTTGGGCGTTACAGTTATGTAACAAAAATTGTGTAATTGTTACGTAACACGCTTGTATCAATGTTAGTATAACTAGTAATATTCTGGTAATATTAATGGGGTGTAACGGAATAACATATACAATATTAGACGGTGTTGATTTGCTTACTGCTTACGTTTTTCTATGTGCCCGGGCTCTTAAACCCTGCATCGTTTTATTTTGCTAGAGCTAATAATGGTCTGCGCTTTTCATCATAAATTTTTAATTGTTTTTAAATATATACATATATTTTGTTTGAAAGGTTTAATATTGTGCAGAGGCCTTTTAGTTCGCCTTAAGGCAAAAATTATAATTTACAAAATATATAATTTATAATTAATAATTATTATTTATAATTAATAATTTACAAGATATTTATAATTTATATGATCAATTTATATAATCCGGGTATCCATCCGTATCGGTAAATAACGTATACTCTTTTTAAACTGAATTTGTTTCTTAAGATGGTTTTTGAAAAATTATATATTTACGCTGGTTGTGACATATGTAGACTATATATAACACTTACATCAAATTAAGAAGTAGTCTACCACGTAAGGCAGTTGGCTCACGATCCAGAGGCTCCGAGTTCGAATCCCACCAAGGTAAGTGTTTTTTTCAAATACAAAAAAAATATTTATAATCATAGACTGCATCTTAAAAAACAAATTTAGTTATAAAATGGTAATAAAATTTTGAAAAAAACAATTTTTTTACGCTCATTATTTTATTATAACTGTTACGTAATAGTTAAATAACACGTTATGTAACATGTTATATTGCTGAGTCGGAAATTGTAAATAACATGTAAGTTGCATGTAACACTTTGGTTGATATAACCTGTTATATTCGGTTACATTGCCGTTGCATTGCTGCTATATTACTGTGTTCACTGGGCACTTTGTAAGCCATTTACAATATGCACAACAGATGGATATATTATTGACATGCTTGGTCCATATCTTGCTAATCAGAATGACGCACAGATTTTACAAAATGTTATTGAAGATCCTGAAGGTTTGCGTGAGTTTCTTAAAGAAGGGGATATTTTTGTCCTTGATCGTAGTTTCCGCGATATAAAAGTGAACTAGAAAAAAAGAATTTTAGAGTATTGATGCCTGCTTTGAAAGGAAAAAGGAAACAACTGACCACTGAGGAATCTAATGACTCTCGCTTTGTTACGAAACTTCGTTGGGCAATTGAATCTGTTCATGGAATCCTTAAACAAAAATATCGGCTTCTTGATCACAAAATTGATAATAAACTAATACCGAAAATTGGATCTTATTTTAAAATCGCATCTTTTCTAAACAATACTTTTGGAAAGAGGTTGCATTCTGATGTAGATACATTCAATGATATTCTTCAAAGAATGCATAGTCAAAAAAATGTGCAATATACTTTGACTGATGAGGTAGAACAGAAAAGATGGCTGCGTCGAAAACTACCCTTTGCAAGTATCACCTCAGATGATCTTTCAGATTTTCCTGAACTAACAGAGCAGCATTAAAAAATTTTATTTACTGGCTCTTATCAACTTACCCAAGCTGTATCTTATTTAGCAGAAATGCTTGATAAGGATGGTAAACTGAAAATTGAATATGTTAAGGATGATATTAATGTTTTGAAGTTTAAAGTTCCGTCTCGTCACATTTCTCGAACAAATAGATGTTTCATAAGATACAAGCCTAACAGTATCGGCATTTCTGGAGTGACAGAATACACATGTGAATGTGCTAATGGGAGAAGAACTGTCGGTTGTTGTTCCCATATTGCTGAAGTCATTTATTATTTATCACATGCGCGCTATTTATCAAGAATATTCAAACCAGCTGAAATTTTGACTGCCGTATTTAATAAAAATAGATTTATACCAGTTATTGATTCGGATAGCGACGAAGACTAAAAAATGAATTGTGAGAGGCAAGGGGACTCACATCAAAAAGCACCCCAATGAAGAGTTTAAAATCATACTGCAACCTCCACGTGGTAAACTCTGGAAACTATTATTCTTATAGGCTAACTGCAGATGACTTGTTTTTAAATAAATATATTGTTCATAATTAATAAAAAAATAATATATTTTGTTCATAATTAACATTGCAGTCGCGGAATTGTTTAATAAAAATAGATACAACATTTATACCAGTTATTGATTCGGATAGCGACGAAGACTAAAAAATCAATTGTGAGAGGCGAGGGGACTCACATCAAAAAGCACCCCGATGAAGAGTTTAAAATCATACTGCAACCTCCACGTGGTAAACTCTGGAAACTATTATTCTTATAGGCTAACTGCAGATGACTTGTTTTTAAATAAATATATTGTTTATAATTAATAGAAAAATAATATATTTTGTTCATAATTAACATTGCAATCGCGGAATTGTTTATATATATATATATATATATATATATATATATATATGCGGCAGTTTCCTTGACCGGCGCTACAAGGCGTTACTTTGAGCATCAGGTGACACAACCATGATTTTTATTTTTTTACTCCAAAACTATATTGTTTAAAAATCTGGGAAAATTATACGTTAAAATAGATACTAGTACAATGTTTTTGCAAAAAAAATTAAAGGTGTCACTCTAAAAAAACACAAAAAAAATTGTTTGAAAAATTCAAAATTTTTTTTCAGCTCTATTATTTGTTCAAAAATTACAAAATATTTTCTTTTAAACACCATTATTGATACCTACAACATATATTTTTTTCATAAAAATTGGTCGAGCCGTTTTCGAGAAAAAAATTTTTTGTTTTTTTTCTTTCTTCCTTCATAACTCCTTCAAAAATATAATTTCAAGGTTAATATTTGCAGGAGTTCAAGGTCACATGGGTACTAACTTACGACGCCAATATCAACTTCATACTTCGGGGGCCATTTTTACATGCTTATCCCCCTAGGCCCTTTACACTAGTTTACACAATTTTCACAAAAAAGTCCGAATTACAAACAAATGTATTGCATATAAATAAAATAAAAGGAGAATCAGATAAATAAATGTTTGTTTATTTCTTTTCCCCGTCGCAATCCTGAAACACAATAAAAATATATTTCAAAGGGGGGGGGGAGATGTGTCTCAGCGCATATGAGTTGACACTCGAAGGTTAAGTGTCTTTATATCATTCATTATTATTGCAAGAAGTATACGCTGAGCACATACTAGGACTTCTTTGCTTTTACACAGGGACAAAGACAAAGAACGAAAAACGAAACATGTTGCAAACAAGTTTAATATAACTTAACCTCAAGTAAACTACTACTTCAACATCACGGATTGTATCTCCTATAGTCAGATAAGTATATCCAGTATTACTTAACAAATTCAACTGTCTACAGAGTATCTGCAGATTTATTATTATTATTATTAAGAAATTGCTTATATATCCATATGCATTCGTGCCAGTAAGATGAATAAAAATTTGTTAAGTATAATTATAAAGTGTGGTCAAACTATTACTTTATTAAGGTGTACATTGCAAGCGTAACACCTACCTGACACCTCCGATACATTCCATATAGACATGAGTCTGAAAGAGGTTAAGTATGCATAATGCAATATAATCAGCATATTCACGTCACAATCGTGTAAAATTTCATTTATTTGTTGCAACATATAACATACAGGCAAAACCTGGAGCAACAGAAATATTAAAGACCAGACAAAATACATGTACAGATTTACAGAACAACATATATACATAACATAATATCACTTTACAACGCCAACGCATAGTATATCACAGCATTAATTAATAGTAATCCTTGCAATTAGTACGGCACTTGTTTTAAGCTTATTTAGAGCTCGAGTTATTAATTATATATAAGTATATTGTATCCAACAAAATAGGTGGTACAACATAAGTTAACCCGCCATTACGGTCGGTCACGAAAACGCATGAGCCCGGCCATTTTCGCAAACGGCAACGCCCGTTCATCAACGCGAACATCGCACACGCGGAGTCAGCCATTAATCTAGGCCACTTGCGCCATTTTACACAAGGCGTGTATATTATTAATATTAATACCGCAGAATCCACGGCCATGACACAAACGATAACGGCACAAAGACGAATTCATGGTGTAATTTCGCGATCGTAAAGTCAATCCACCATTAAGGCCCGTCGCGCAAGTCCGTGAGACCCGCCATTTCTATGAATGACAACGCACGCATTATTGTCACGAATATTACGCACGAGAAAGCGGCCATTAGGAAAATCGTTCGCGCCATGTATTATACACGGCGTGTAAAATTATGCATGTCACGGCATCCATATTTAATGCTAGTATTGTCCCATAACGAAGTCACCCATAAAACACGGCAGATTAATCGAGAAAAACGCCCATATCGGCCCAAGACAAGGTCCCAGTACACTTCCACGAGTTCACTCCCGAGCAAGAAACTCACCCGAAATCGGATATTGCTTCAAACCGAAAACGAAAGTCATGCATATTTTGGTCAGATCGAGTAGAACAAGAGAAAGAATATATACATCGTCCTTCCTTCTTTCATGCTTAAGTCCTCTCGTATAGTAAGTCGGCCATCTTGTCACCTGTGGCGTGACCCAAAAGATGATTTGTAAAATCATCCAGTAATTCCCGTATTCCCGAATAAACCCGGAAAATATACACGGGACGCGATGCACAAGATCCCCAGGAAGCGATCTGATGGTCGATCGAGAAGGATTTAGGTCGGATTCATATTATTTCCAAGCATCATTCAAACCGCCACATGACACGCGGCACATAGGACCCACGCGCACAGCCGTACCATACGGAAGTTACAAGTGTTAATAATTTATCGATCTTAACAAAATCCATTAAAATTTATATGTATATCGACTAAGAATCGTAGCGCGAGTCTCCACATAACAAAAATCACCGGAGATACGAGTTTTAAGGACACTTATAGTACACCTATACGGAGCGCTCGTGAGACACGTCCGTTCCCGACGAGCGCTCCTGCCGGACCTGTGGATATCTTGGATATCCGGCTCGAAGGACCAAATTTTGTAGGATGCGGGCATGTGTCCTCCACGTGCGACTCACGGGAAAATTGCTTCGCAAGAACGTGGTCGAGAAAACTGCTTTTCCTCTCACTTTATTTATTGAAAAAGCCACAGTCGGCTGATTCCGCTAATACAGTCAAAGAAACGCGCAACAGATTTGTATAACGCACGCACGAAAATATATCGAACTAGAATATATCGCCTTGAGTCTCGCAGAGCTATCTGATAGCGTTTTCGATTTAGCAACCCAGTTCCAACCTGGGTTAGATTAAATAAAACACAAGTTCGGTTATTAACTCCAACTGTCATGGCGGAAGCGCGAGATGACGATACACGAATCAATCGAGTCACGAGTCAAGGTTAATAGAAACGTTAAAAGAAGAAAAGAAGAAACGGAAATAAGAATATATGAAAAAATGAGTGAATTGAGGCGTTCAGGTAAGTAATCTGTAAATAGCAATATTACGATAAATGTAGTAGCGTTAGTATTCGCGTTTTGTCGGTGTTTCCTGTCGACTTAACCTAATGTAACATTAATATGATGGATTAGCGACATAAACCGCACAAGCTTTGTTATTGCACTTATATAGAAATAGTCGCGAAGAATGGCAGATACTTTATTATATATCGCTGCAGATATTCTGTCAATAAAATCGCAGAAATTATCACTTAACAGATGTGTAACCTACATTTTGCAAAAAATTTATTTTGACATGTTATAACAGTTTTGATGCTAAAAATTATAATAAACTCCAACTATTGATTATTTTTACAGATTATAGTACGAAGGCAAACATAAAAATAGTTCGGGATGAACATGGAGAAATGATAAAAACAGCCCAAGGTATTTTATGCGAGCAAGTAGATAGAGATGGTAAGTATTTTGTAAAAATATGATATTTAAAAGATGGAAAAGAATAATTTAATGTCAATGAGCCATTATTTACTATCAATGATATGAAATTGATCTTCTTTTCAGGAAACACTACCTTAAAATTTCTACAGACAACGAGCAATGCATTATCCTCAGCTGTTGATAATGGTAAGCTATTTATATTTATATACATTCTAGTCAACAGAAAGAATTAGTTACATTGCATCTATGTAAAAATTTTGCACTCAACAATGTGTAAGTGCAATATAATACCGTGTGTAATATAATGTAACTGATGCTCTATGTTAATTAGAATGTTTTATATCAAAATCTTTAAACTCTAGAGAAATTGTACATAGAAATAATCAAATTATTTTTTGTTTTACAAGATCAAATGCCATGTGATACAGCAACAACTACTACGCAAGATAATTGGAGTGAAGGTTTAGGAAGACTACTTGCAGCATGTGAATTAGCATTTTCTTCATCAGATAGTTCTGATGAAGAAATACAACCCAGACAGCCAAGTCTGTCGAAAGCAGATCTTGCAAATATCTGCTATAAAAGTTTGTCATCAGAAACACTACAGATTGGATGCATGTTCTGATATATCATAAGATGTCGGCAGAAAGTCAATAGAAGTATAACAGAGTCTGTATAACATAATCAGACAACAAATTAGCAGTAGAAATCGAACAGAGTCCGCACACATAATCTGAGAGCAGATTGGCGTCAGAAACCGAGCAGGGCCTGCTAATAGAATCTGTTGGCCGATTGGCAGCAGAAATCGAGCAAACTCTGCTGTTTAATAGCGATTTCTAAATAGTGACGTCATTGGTATTGCGAAAGTTTTACTTCTTTTTTATTTTAAATTATTTTAAAAGGATTAATTTTCAATAATTATAAATTAATAAATTATAAAAAATTATATTTTTACATTAATTAAAAATACAATAATATGCAATTTACATACAATTTCAAAATACAATATATATTATAAATTATATTAAAATAAATGTCAAGCAATAATATATTATTAAATGTAAAAAAAATTTTAAATTGTAATATTTATTTTAAAAATTATTTTAAAAATTATTTCTTTCTCCGGTCTTCGGTCCGTAAGTAAAAAGAAGGTCAAGTCTTGAAATTTCTTCTAGCAGATATAAACAAATTAAAACACATAATTAAAATTTTTAAGTATAATAAAAAAGAGAGATAATGTCTTTTTGCTCAGTATGTCTGTGTCGCACATTACACTGCTTTTGATTATAAACTGATAAAACGACATTAAAGAAAAAAAACATGATACAATACATGTAACACCTTTTTTTAATATTTTATTAGTAATAACTTTATCAAAGAAATGTTTACAGCTATAATTATTATAAAAAAGTGTTAATGTAACGTAAAGTTATATTTATAAATTAGCATTGAAAAATGCCGAATGCGATAATCGAGATCAATTTTCGTCAAATCAATTAATGGGCACTGAAAAGTGCCGATTGGTCTCCACCGAGACAGATTGGCACTAAAAAGTGCCGATTGGTCTCCACTGAGAAAGATTGGCTCTGAAAAGTGCCGATTGAGGCAACCAGGATGATTCTCGTCGGATCAATAAAAATAGGTACTGAAAAGTACCGATTGGTCTCCACTAAAACTGTGCGAGGAAGTTTTAGTTCCGAACAAAGTACGTAAAATCAGATCAAGTAATCGTTATACTGAAACAACAGATATTGAAATCGATACGCGACTCAGTTCAAGTAATCATTACATTGAAACAACTGATTCTGAAATCGGTATCGTTATCGCAGAATTCGATAACCGATATCGATTTCAAATTCGGTCATGTAACGATTATTTTAACCAAATCACGTATCGATTTCGAAATCAATTTCGTTATAACGATTACTTTAACTGATTTTACGTACCGAGTTGGGGACTAAATACTTGCTCGTACAGTTTAAGCACCCACTGAGACAGGGCATTGAAAAATGCCAATAACTTTTCCGTTGTCCTCTGTTGTCTTATGTCGTCCACCGTCGTCTTCCGTGGTCCTTCGTCGTCCTCCGTTGACAACCATCATCCTCCGTTGTTGGTCCATCGCTGTTGGTGGACATTAACATCTTCCTATCGGCGTACCTGTAACTATAGACATTAAATAATTATTGTTACATGTAATATGTACGTGTGTGCATATATGTTTGCATGCACGCGTGTGTATATAATTATTATTTTTTTCATATATTACTAATTATTCTTGAGCATTGTCTCTGTTTTCTTCTGGCACTACGTCGTCCCAAAAATTGCGTTGGTTCCTCGGGATTCTTGGGTTAAGCATCTGCGTACGTGGACGCAATTTACTCCTAACTCGTTCCTTTGCCGCCCGGAGAGCTTCCTTAGCCTGGGCCTGAAACTCTGCCCGACTCGGTTTCGGAAAATGTTTATTATTGCACATGGCCTCTGTAAAAAAATGTAATATATATCAAAATTAATGACACATGATAATAATAATAATAAATACAAAACATAAAGAAGATCGTACCATATATTGCAATAATAACACGTGCATTATATAATGGTCGTTGTCGTTGCTCTCCTTCGCGGCCCCACCATGTGAATGACGACGTTAGGGAGTCCTTTAAAGCTTCCTTCAGACAGAGATTTGTCGCTTCCTTTAAGTTGAAGCCGCCTATGTAACGAAAGTAATTCACCTAAACAAAGAAAGTAAGTACAGATTAGCTATACATACATGCAAATACATACATAAAATTGAGTGAGCGAATAAATGAGCGTATGAAAACGCGTGCGCGCACGCTTGTGTGTGTGTGTGTGTGTGTGTGTGTGTGTGTGTGTGTGTGTGTGTGTGCGTGCGTGCGTGCGTGTGTGTGTGTGTGTGTGTGTGTGTGTGTGTGTGTGTGTGTGTGTGTGTGTGTGTGTGTGTGTGTGTGTGTGTGTGTGTGTGAGAGAGAAATAGAGAAAATGAGTAAGAAAAATAGAATACTAATTATATCTTCTTCTTTACTTACAACATCAGCGTAAATATTTTCATCTATATTTTCGAAGTTGTCCATCTCTGCCAGGGATGATATCGGAAGAACTTCGGGCTTGCGTGGTACACCTCGATCATCCTGTACGCATCTCAAAATATTTTGAAGCAAGGTATTCATCCGCCTGCAAATAAAACGCAAAATTGTATTTCCGAGGTATGTTATATATCGATAAATACGAAATACATACGATGCTTACTTCAATTCTGCCTCAATGCCATCTACGCGTCTTTGTAATAAATTAATGGACCTGCAAACATTAACTGACGATTATTGATATTTTTATGATACGTACGTAACGAATCTACTTCTAGATTTTATCACCTTGTTCTATTATATTCTATTTTTACAACTATAAATATTATACGATATAAATTTACCGATTAATTTTCTCGCTACTCCGTGACAGTTCGTTGTCTTCGTGTAAATTACGTGTTGATCCTGGTCCTATATTTCCCTGAAACTGAGTTTCATATGTTGGGTTATTACCGTAAGTAACTCCGTCCATACGTGTATGTGTCGGAAGAGGCGCAGATGGATTTAATAAATTAGCGTTATAATTGAGAGAGAATGTATCTGAAGGAAAAAGTGTTTGTAGGTTTGTGTATGTAGGTTGATATGTTTGTGATGTATGTGATGTATCTGGTGTCTGTGGTGTATGTGGTATCTGTGGTGTATGTGATGCATGTGATGTTTGTAATGTATGTGGTGTCTGTGATATATGTGGTGTCTGTGGTGTATGTGTTGTATGTGGTATCTGTGGTGTATGTGATGTATGTGATATCTGTGGTGTATGTGATGCATGTGATGTTTGTAATGTATGTGGTGTCTGTGATATATGTGGTGTCTGTGGTGTATGTGTTGTATGTTGTATCTGTGGTGTATGTGATGTATGCGATATCTGTGGTGTATGTGATGCATGTGATGTTTGTGATGTATGTGGTGTCTGTGATATATGTGGTGATGTGGTGTCTGTGGCGTATGTATTGTATGTGGTATCTGTGGTGTATGTGATGTATGCGATGTATGTTGGTGCGGTGATGCGTTTGTGGGAATTTGCGGGAAATCTTGTGTATTGGATTTATCAGATTGGGAAAAATTAATATTATTATCAATATTATCTCTATTAGGAGATCTGTTATTTAAAGTATTTCGTAGGTCGCTGATGTCCTCGTCGATCTCTGAATCCGATATTGGTGAAAGTTCACGAGTTCTTTTCCTTCGTCTTGTATGCTCCTCCTCTGAAGAGGTTGTCTGGTAGCGAGGTGGCTTAGTAATAACTCGCTTTGTTCTCTGCATCTATTTATAAGCAAAAACGTTTATCTGTTAGCACAATACAATATGTAGTATATATATATAATTTTATATTACAGCTACGATATCGATTGACTCTTCTCTGAAATATGTACCTGCACGAAAAAAAATCAAGTTGCTTCAATTAAACGTCGACGTCACGGGCTGCCACAAACATAAATAGTTAATTCAATTGGATATTATTGGACCAAATATTTAAATTATTAAAACAATTATCTGATGTTTTTTGTATATTAATATTGATCAATAAATTTTATCTCAATTACACTGATGCTGTTGATACGTTATTTTTTTTCCGTGTATTAAAAACTGAAATCTTTAATAATCTTTAATTAATTTTCTAAATTTTGATTCTTTAATATTTGTTATTTGTTAGATTAATTATTTGTACAAATATAATTAATTTTATTAATATACATATGTGCATTTTATTTTAGAATATTATATATATACTGCAAGATTGATATCATAATTGGAATAAGATATTCTCGAAATTACATTTCTTCTCTTATGCCCATTCTAGACCTAAGGATGATCCTACTTGTGGCTTATCCTAATGAGTAGTGTAAAATGAGGCGGATAAAATCATTGATTATCCATGATTTTTACCCGTCTACACTACTCACTAGGATGAGCAACAAGTAGGATCATCCTTAGATCTAGAATGGATATTAAGAATTATAATTACATGCAATAACTCTTATCTTATTTATTCAATTAAATTATCTCTATCTGTTTATCTAATTTTCGAGAGTATATTTACAATTACTTTAATTTGTTAAGATAAAATTGTAACAAAACATTCACGAATTACAATTCATATGTATTTTATAACCTTTACATTTTCTAGACGAACTATACAGTGATTTTTGCAAGGTAAGAAATTTTGTATTCCACATTTACTTGCCTTGATGATGTTCTACTGTAAGCGACGTCTCTTGCAGAGTTTCGCGCTGAAGAATTTTTTGTCTACCCACTACTGTGAATCACACTGCTATTTGCTTCTGCGATGGTTTAACTCAGAATGATGAAGATCGCAGCTCGTGCAAATTGCCGGGCCTGCCGATCGAAGTACAGCCAATCACAGGCTTTGACGAAATAATTCAGCCTATCCAAGAGCTCTATTTTTGCGCCAAAAATTGCTGTTGCTAACCAATAGATTGAGCTTAGTGGCAGAAACTGCCTTTTGATATGTACTGTTAATAGTAAAAACTTATACAATATATGTGACAGAAATTATATATAATTACAGTTACACAATTTACAGTATCACAGTGTATATCGAAAGGCAGCCACTATCGATAAGACAAAAAGAAACAGCTAAATGAAGCAACAGGTTAGTAACAGAAATTTCTAGCGCGAAAATAGAGCTGTCCGATAGGCTAAACACGTCATCAAAAGCTGTGATTGGTCATATCTCTACCGGCAACTTGTACGAGCGCCAGTCAAGTCATACATCATTCTGAGTTGAACCATTGAAGCGAGTAGTGGTGGATAAACGAATTCTGAGGAAAAGTAAAAAGCAGGAGACACCCCGCGGTTACATCATTTGGCACATCGTCAAGGAGAGTATAAACATGGAATTTAATAATTTAAAACTTTCTACTTCGCGAAAGTCATTACATACTTTGTCTAAAAAACAAAGAGGTAAAATTATGAAAGAGGTTAGAAAAAATTTACGTTCACAGTATTGTAAAAAATGTAGCACTGCTATCAAAGAGCCGATTAATAATCGTGATTTTGAGGATATTCCTGGTCCGTCAGTTGCTTCTTTCACGGACAATATAAACGATATTAACGATATAAACGATTATAGACATGATATAAATGATGATTTGTCTTCTTCTTCTTCGTCTTTATCATCTTCGTTCGATGCTTCATTCTGCGAAGTAATTCGGGTTGAACCATCTTTCCGCGAACGTTTGGCATCTTGCTTTGTAAATAATAATTTGACGCACGCACAAGGCAATAATATATTGCATCTTCTTCGTACACATTCTTGTTTTAATAATAAATTACCGAAAGATGTTAGAACGCTTCTAAATACACCACGTGCACGTGTTACTACCTTTAATGTAGAACCAGGGGAATACGTTCATTTTGATCTCAAAATAGGAATAATTCAAAGTCTTGCTCATGTTTCCATTATTGTTGATCAATTGGAATTAGATTTCAATATAGATGGATGCAGCTTAGATAAGTCAGGTAGCATTCAGATCTGGCCTATTCAGTGTAAAATTGTAAATGTGCAACATACAAAGCCAATAATAGTAGGAATTTATAAAGGTGCACACAAACCATTTGATCCTAATATTTTTCTTCAAAAATTTATTGCAGATATAGAAAGAATCATGTCTAATGGAGGCATTAATTTTCATGGCAATAAGGTGCCGATACGATTAAGATGTTTTGTAGCTGATGCGCCAGCTCGAGCTTTCATTTTAAATCATCGTGGTCATATAGCTTGTCATCCTTGTTCCAAATGTAAAGTTTCAGGTATACGTTGTGAAGGTCGTTATGTCTTCATCGGTATTAATCATTCTCCGCGGACTGATGAAGAATATACTAGATGTTTAGACGAGGATCATCATAGAGGTAACAGCCCATTATCAAGATTACCAATAGGTATGGTTTCACAAGTTCCTTTTGAATATATGCATCTTGTATGCTTGGGCCTCATGAAAAAACTTTTATCTGCGTGGGTTCATGGAAAATACTCACGTCTGTCAAAATTGTCAGGAAGATCCATCTCTGTTTTATGTACAAGACTAAATATTCTCAAAAAATATTGTCCATCAGAGTTTTCGAGACGCCCTAGATCTGTCGATATGTGCTCTAAGTTCAAAGCAACAGAATTTCGCCAATTTTTGCTTTATACAGGACCAGTTGTAATGTTTGGTATACTGGACGAACGGTTGTATAAACATTTTCTATTCTTGCATGCAGCGATAAGAGTTCTAGTATCCAACTCATTGCCAAGGCGATACTTAAGTTTCGCAGAACTTGCATTACAAAAATTTGTTCTTCGATGTCCGAATTTATATGGTACAACCTTTAATTCTTACAATGTACATGGCCTTCTTCATCTTACCGACGATGTGAGACGTTTTGGTTCTTTAGATTCTTTTTCTGCCTTTCCTTATGAAAACAACATGTCCATTTTTAGGAAATATTGTCGGAAGCCAGGTTTACCTCTTCAGCAATTCTTCAATAGGATGACAGAGATAGACATTCACGGAACCGGCGATGATCATAATACAGATTCATCTATTCACGGAATCGCATTGCGTAATAATGATATTAATTGTCATCAATATCGTAAGATTCGATATAATGGAATATCGCTAAGTATAGAGACACGTGATAACTGTTGCATTTTACGTGACCGATCCATTTGTATCATTTCCAATATTGTCAGGGATAATAACTCCTATCGTTTAGCAGTAAAAAGATTTTCACAGGTTGAGGATTTTTATGATATTGGCATGTTATCTTCAGATCTACAAATATATAAATGTTCCGCATTGAGTAACGAAATTTTTTATGTTCATTTGGACGAAGTTCTTGCAAAGTGTTATAGGATGCCTCTTTGGAATTCGATGGAAGATAGCGACAGTGATGAGGAAGATAATTCAGAAATATCTGGATATGTTGTTGCTGCTTTCATACATAGTGAGAAGCCATAAGAAATGTGTCACAATATATTTCAAACGTCCTTATTATTTTTAACAGCGGATTCGGACGCTTGCACTGGTGCACACTGGTGCGCACTAAAGCTTAATTGTTTATAATTTGTTCTTATATTTAAGATCACTTAAATGCTTAAAAACTTTTTAGCCGATAAAACAATCTGTATGGATGCTGTACAGATCATTTTACTGCTAAGAAATATTTCAAAAAGTATTTAAGATGATCTGTAAATATAAGAATTGACTAAAAACAAGCTTTAGTGCGCACTTAGTGTGCACTAGTGCAAGCGCCCGAATTCACTATAAGATTAACACATGTTATTATTAATGTTTTTGCCACGTTTTAGTTAATACTTAAAAGGAGATTGTGTCACAGTTTTATTTTGGCAAGATGCGAATATAAACTCATGGAAAGAATAAGATATAAATATAGGTAATAGCATAAAAAAAAGTAAAGAGTTACCGTCTATAACTAAGAAATGTAATTTCGAGAATATCTATTCAATTATGATATCAATCTTGCAGTGTATATATAATATTCTAAAATAAAATGCACTATATATATTAAAATTAATTATATTCTTACAAATAATCTAACAAATATTTAAAGAATCAAAGTTTAGAAAATTAATTAAAGATTATTAAAGATTTCAGTTACTATGAAATACATATTTGAAAAAATTCAATCGATATCGTAGCTGTAACATAAAATTATATACGTTTTTGTTTAGAAATAAATGCAGAGATCAAAGTTATTACCAAGCCATCAATAATCGTCAGTTAATGTTTGCAGGTCCATTAATTTATTACAAAGACGCGTAGATGGCATTGAGGCAGAATTGAAGTAAGCATCGTATGTATTTCGTATTTATCAATATATAACATACCTCGGCGTTAAAATTTTGCGTTTTATTTGCAGGCGGATGAATACCTTCCTTCAAAATATTCTGAGATGCGTAAAGGATGATCGAGGTGTACCACGCAAGCCCGAAGTTCTTCCGATATCATCCCTGGCAGAGATAAACATATAATTATTATTTTATTTTTCTTACTCATTTTCTCTATTTCACACACCCAAACACACAACCAACCAACCCACCCACACACACACACACACACACACGCACGCACGCACGCACGCACGCACGCACGCACGCACGCACGCACGCACGCACGCACGCACGCACGCACGCACGCACGCACGCACGCACGCACGCACGCACGCACGCACGCACGCACGCACGCACGCACGCACGCACGCACGCACGCACGCACGCACGCACGCACGCACGCACGCACGCACGCACGCACGCACGCACGCACGCACGCACGCACGCACGCACGCACGCACGCACGCACGCACGCACACGCACGCGCGTTTTTATTCACTCATTCATTCACTCACTCAATTTTATGTATGTATTTGCATTATCTAATCTGTACTTACTTTCTTTGTTTAGGTGAATTACTTTCGTTACATAGGCGGCTTTAACTTAAAGAAAGCCACAAATCTCTGCCTGAAGGAAGCTTTAAAGGACTCTCTGACGTCGTCATTCACATGGTGGGGCCGCGAAGGAGAGCAACGACAACGACCATTATATAATGCACGTGTCATTACTGCAATATGTGGTATGATCTTCTTTATGTTTTGTATTTATTATTATTATTATCATGTGTTACGTCCTGAGAACTCCACGATTTCCCTTTTCCGCTTAAATTCCTCTGCGCTCAAGATAGCCGTTAAGATTAGGATAAGGTAAACTAAGCACGGACGGTTGTCGATCGACGAGTAAGCTTCGATCCTTACACATTCCTTTTCCTTTTTTATAGGTAAAGTATCTGTTTACCTAGGCACTTAAACGCAACCTTCCAGATGACGAATTAGTGACGAACGAGGCATTACGTGACTAAATTTTCAACGGCCTTGTCAGGCCCAAAACGGAAAGAATGAAAATCTGGCGACACGACGCGCCAAATGGGCCTTAATGGGTTGATGAACATTTTTTGCATCAAGCGAGGTTTCAAAATGCACGTACGATGTTTCCGACAAGCGGAAAAAAGCGACGTGCCGTAGATATACTGAGACGTGTCCATAAATATACGTAGCAGAGTTTTTTTTTGCTTACACTTAAGATTAAGCGGTATGCATCGTCCACACAAAAACAGGGGTCGCGAGATAAAAAAAAAAGAAACCCTAATAAAAGAGAAACCAGCAATAACCGAGAAACAAGTGAGTCACTGGAAGGGTTGCATTCTCAATAAGACAGTGGGGGCCTTACGAGAAGACTCGCCAATGAGCAGTCGGAAAAATCGACAATCGTCTCCGACCTTCTAGGATAGGTGAAAATTTAAGAATCCGCCTCTCGGATAAAAACAGTCTGCCAACGAGAAATCCTTTTAATAAAAATTAGAAGCACCTTTCCAACCAGAAGTTCCCAAAATGAAAATCTGACACATCCCACACAAAATTCATCCCTTCCATCTCTTTAACTTTCCTATATAAACTCCGACATTGGAGCACTCGCTCTCATTTCTTCTTCATCTTCATCTCGCGGACTTCGGCCTCCTCGAACCCTACAGTCGGACTTCCAAGTTAATTTGTCCGCGTTGAAATTACGAGTGTTCACCGACGGCCCGAGGATCATCATCACTCCTACTCTCGATCCAACCAGCGTCAAGTAGTAAGTCGTATATTCACTTCATTTATTTATCCCCATTTTGTGTGTCCAGAAGTTCGCTCGGTTAAACATCAATCCATCACCCTTAAACATTGATTCCTCTAACCCTCCAATCACCTTTTCTATATTACTCCTGAGTTAACTGATTTATCGGCGGGCTCGGAGTAATTTCTTTTCTATTCACTGCTGGGAACCTCAGCAGATTCTCTCTTAATATTCTCTCATCTAGTTGCTTTAGCGATTATCCGCTCGGAACAATCTCTATTTCTTATATTACTCCTGAGTTAACTGATTTATCGGCAGGCTCGGAGCGATTTTGTTGCTCCTGAGTTAACTGATTTATCGGCAGGCTCGGAGTGATTCCTATTCTTATATTACTCCTGAGTTAACTGATTTATCGGCAGGCTCGGAGCGATTTTGTTGCTCCTGAGTTAACTGATTTATCGGCAGGCTAGGAGCGATTTCTATTCTTATATTACCCCTGAGTTAACTGATTTATCGGCGGGCTCGGAGTAATCTTTTTTCTATTCACCGCTGGGAACTTCACCAGATTCTCTCTCTTTAATTCCAATCCCCCAAAATCGAGTCGACTTCCCGCGGTTAACGTTTTTTCTTTTACAATTAACAAGCTATTAACTTGTAGTGGAATCAGGCTGTCCCCCCCTTAAGAAATCTCGAAGGGCCATAAAACGCGAACGGGATCGTCAGAAACAGCAAGAGCGAAGGAAATTAGAAACAGAACAAATTAGACCCGGTCCTTCGCGTGTCCCCAGTCCACCGCCCCTACCGGCGTTTACGGAGGAGCCCGGTTGCTCACACGAGAGGCGCCCCGTTACCCCGCCCTCTCGCCCCGTCGTCCTCCCCTCTCGGAATATTCCCGGACCCTGTCGCCCGGTTTGCCGCGTGGCTCCTTTCCGCGTGGTCCCTGTAAACCGTGATCCCGCTCCCCTGCTCGAACCTTCCTATTCCCCGGTCCCATCTCCTACCCCTTCAACTGCCTCGACCGAGCTCGGGGAAATAGACGAACCCGAGCTTATCACTCTAGACGATTAGATACAAAATATGTCAAGATTAAATTTAATTTGTTTATTATATTCCGACAATTAGATATCCGACTTTGTACATTTTTAATATATCCTGCATTCAAACCTATCTCATGTTACTTTAATTAATTAACCTAAATTTATAATAAATGTTTGTTTGTGTTAAATATGTGTTCCTCGGTTTATTCATAAATTAAGACCTAACTCGTTACTCATCATCCTCTCGAAATCGCACGAGGTCCGATCCTGAGTTAAAGGGATTGAATTCCCTGACTCGAAAGAGGACCGACGATCGCACCGCTCACAGAAGGCGTTATAGGGTTCTTACGGACCTTGACCCTTCCTGAGTCATAAAAGTGCGTTCGGCTCGCGCCACGCGCCTCAGAGCGTGTACCTGCGAGCGATATTGTTAAGCATCTGGTTGCGTCCCTCCTTACCCCGACCTCTCTGGTTAGCCTTTCCTTCGCTTCCCAGTTTTTCTCATTCAAATCCTGGGGTTGGACGTAACACATGTGTCATTAATTTTGATATATATTACATTTTTTTCGCAGAGGCCATGTGCAATAACAAACATTTTCCGAAACCGAGTCGGGCAGAGTTTCAGGCCCAGGCTAAGGAAGGGGGCGAAAGAACGAGTTAGGAGCAAATTGCGTCCACATGTGCAGGTGCCTAACCCAAGAATCCCGAGGAACCAACGCAATTTTTGGGACGACGTAGTGCCAGAAGAAAACAGCAGAGACAATGCTCAAGAATGATTAGTAATATATTAAAAAAAAATAATTATACACATGCGTGCATGCAAACATATATACACACACGTACATATTACATGTAACAATAATTATTTAATGTCTAGTTACAGGTATGCCGATGGGAAGACGTTGATGTCCACCAACAGCGATGGATCAACAACGAAGGATAACGGAGGATGATAGTGGACGACAGAGGACAACGGAGGACAACGGAAAAGTTATCGGCATTTTTTAATGCCCTGTCTCAGTTGGCTAAAACTGCAGTACGAGAAAGTATTTGGTCCTGAACACGTAAAATCAATTCAAGTAATCGTCATATTGAAACTGATTTTGAAATTGATATGTGATTTAGTTAAAATAATCGTTACATGATTGAATTTGAAATCGATATCGGTTATCGAATTCTGCGATAACGATACCGATTTCAGAATCAGTTGTTTCAATGTAATGATTACTTGAACTGAGTCGCGTATCGATTTCAATATCTGTTGTTTCAGTATAACGATTACTTGATCTGATTTTACGTACTTTGTTCGGAACTAAAACTTCCTCGCACAGTTTTAGTGGAGACCAATCGGTACTTTTCAGTACCTATTTTTATTGATCCGACGAGAATCATCCTGGTTGCCTCAATCGGCACTTTTCAGAGCCAATCTTTCTCAGTGGAGACCAATCGGCACTTTTCAGTGCCCATTATAATTAATTTGACGAACATTGATCTCAATTTTCGCAATCGGTATTTTTCAGTGTCATTTTAAATATAACTTTACGCTACATTGACACTTTTCTATAACAATAGCTGTCAAAGTTTTTTTGATAGTTAATATTATAGAAAAGTGTTACATGTATTATATATCATATGTTTTTTTCTTTAATGCCTTTTTGTCAGCTCATAATCAAAAACAGTGCAATGCGCGACAAAGACATATTGAACGAAAAGACATTATATCTTTCTTTTTTATTACACTATTAATTTTAATGTTTTATTTTGTTTAGATCTGCCAGAAGTTCCAAGGCTTGACTTTTTCTTTTTACTCATGGGCCGAAGACCAAAGGAAGAATATAGTTTTTAAAATAAGTTAAAACTTTTTTTTACATTTAATATTATTTGACATTTATTATATAATATATATATATATATATATACACACATATATATTGTATTTTGGAATTGTACCTAAAATTGTATGTTTTCGTATTTTTAATTAATGTAAAAATATGATTTTTTATAATTTATTAATTTATAATTATTAAAAATTACTCCCTTTAAAATAATAAAAAAAGTAAAGCTTTTAATACCAATGACGTCACCATTTAAATCGCTACCAAATAGCAGAGTCTGCTAGATTTCTGCTGTCAATCTACTAACAGATTCTGTTAGCAGGCCCTGCTCGGTTTCTGGCGGCAATCTGCTCTCAGATTATGTCCGCGGACTCTGTTCGATTTCTACCGCCAATCTGCCAGCAGATTCTGTTAGCAGGCTCTGTTCGGTGTCTGTCGTCAATCTGCTCTCAGATTTATTAGCAGGATCTGCTCGATTTCTGCTACCAATCTGCTATCTGATTCTGTTAGCAGACTCTGTTGGCAGAACATAATCTAAATGCGGACGCAGTTGACATCAGTCTGCTGAAATGTTTTGATTAAATCTGTTGCCAATCTGCCGACAGACTGCTATCATTTTGCTTACTGGGAATATATATGGTTATTAAAAGACAGAAAAAAACCTCGAATAAAGCATTATATTACCAATGTCGTTGATCAGTTAATTGAGAAAGAGGTACTTGTATATAAAATTTGTTGAAGTCTAATGTAAATTACTTATTATTTCATAAAAAGTTTTAGTTTGAAGCCCATTTCAGATTATCACGAGAAACATGTGAACATATTATTTATTTATTTGAAAGAAGCGAGTATTATCCTAAGAATCTTCATGGAAGAAAGAAAAAAACACCAAAAGAACATATTTTAGTTTTCTTATGGTACATTACATTTCTTATGTATTTGTATATTATAAATACATAAAATCTTAAACAATACTGTTTAATAAATCACTTTGTCATGTATAGGTTTGCAGCAAATAAAACAACAATAAGGAGTGTAGCAGAGCGCTTTGATATGCAAATTGCTACAGTACATCTTGTAATAAAAAGAGTTGTAAACTTTTTAATTAACTTAGCTCCAAATATAATCCGATTTCCTGCTACAAGACAAGAACGTGAAGAAAATGCACGAGAATTTCGTAATATATGTGAAATTGATGGAATTATAGGGTGTATAGATGGCACATATATCCCGATTCGAACGCCTGCAAAAAAAATTCGTCATACATATGTTAATAGACACGACGAAACTGCTCTCACTCTACAAGGTATATGTGATGCAAAAGGACGATTTATAGATGCCTTTACTGGAGTAAGTAGTAAAATGCATGATGCTTGCGTATATGATATGTCGTTCATTAAGGATAAAATATGTACAATGGGTGATGAATATCATATCATTGGTGATGCAGCGTATCCAATATCTGTAAATCTATTGACACCTTACAATGGGCATTTGACACCCGTGCAAGCTAATTTTAATAATAATTTTTGTCGTGCGCGAGTTAGGATTGAGAATACATTTGGGGTCTTAAAAGGCAGGTTTCGACAATTGACGAGACTAGATATGTGGTCTGTGATGTCTATGGCTAAGTTTATTATATCTTGCTGCGTGTTGCACAATTTGTGTATAGACAGAAATGATGTACTCGATTATTATGATTACGAAGAACTATTATTTCCGATTGAGCAATGTACTGATAATGTTAACAGAACAAGATTGTTAGGACAGATGAAACGTGATCGCCTAGCACTTGATTTGATTTAAATTTGTGTTTTAATGTGCATGCATTCGTATTAGAACCATTAAGACATTGCAATCTATATAAAATACTCAGATCAGTGTTAATGTATTTCCACATTCTCTGTCAGAGTAACATTTTAAATGTTCGATGAGAGACATTAAATATAATATACTTGTGCATCATAAGTGTTGATTACGTTGCTGATTTCTTGAATAATTACGATTTAGCGATCTGATCTGTGGATGGAAATAAGAAACTCTGATTCATTCAGTCTGACTCAGGTTTGGATTGAATCGTTAAATGGAAAACGCTCAATATTTTTGATATTACAATACCTAGAGCATAGGAAGTGCATAAACGCCGATCTGTATATATTTTAAACATAATTACTTTGGTAACTTTATTATTGCGTTACATGTATTTAATTTTTGATATAATATTATATAACATTAATATAATTACTGACGATGGTAATAAAATAATTGTTTCACCAGCATATTTCTTATTTTATTTATCACAACTTTATCACATAATGTATATCCCATGTACTTTCATATACATTTCTTAAATATTGTGGTAAAATAAACTTAATATATTAATATTTTTGTTATACTTCAGTCTTATTTTTTGTAATAGTTAAAAAAAATAACTTGGAAAAACTAAACACGTTGTAACTACTACACATTGTAAGAACTAAAATAAAATATTCTTATATCAACATATTCTTACATATCAATACTTTGTCTTTGGTCAGTTTTTGAACTCTTAAAATTTATAAACTGCAAACTGAAAAACATTTATGAAATAGTCAACATTTCTATTAATCTTATATTTATGTAAAAAATACTTTTCTTGAATATCTTGAATATTTCTTGATTATACATACTGAAATATCTTTAAAAACGTAGTATTTACTTATTTTTAGATAATAAATCTCGGAGAACCTGCAGTTTTTCTTGGTGTCGACGCTCTCTTTCTGCTTCTTTTTTCTCATTCATATTTTGTAATAATACGAACATGTTTTGAGACTTCTGTATTTTGCCTCCTTCTTCTTCGCCACTGGGGGAACTTAACTTTTTCTTTTTTATGGTGTGTTGTCCTATACTAAAACAGACCTCGGGTTCGATGTTATCATCGATGCTGCTTATCAAATCGAATTCATCTTCAAAATCTATGTCAGCTTTCTCACTTCCCGATATTCTGTTCCTCTTCTTTGCAGCATTCCTTTTTTTAAGCATATTTTTATATTTATTCTCACACTGTGTCGGCGAATATAAAATGCTGCATTTTGTTGTAATCTTATTGCTTATAAATTCCCACATTTGTTTCTTATTTTTGAATTTGGCGAATGGACCAACTTGTCCCACATTTTCATAATATAACTGTAGCAATTCCTTGCAGTCACCATCTGACCATATATTCGACTTGTTTTCTTGATCTTGTGTAGTTTCTTCATTGCGAAATGATGCCGTACAACATGGCATCGAATCTTAAAAATAAAATTAATTGATTAATTTTCTGTACAATTTCTGTAGAGTTTAAAGATTTTCATTTGAAACATGTACAAAAATAGCTTACCATTATCAACAGCTGAGGATGATACATTGCTCGTTGTCTGTACAAATTTTAAGGTAGTATTTCCTGAAAAGAAGATCAATTTCATATCATTGATAGTAAATAATGGCTCATTGGCATTAAATTATTCTTTTCCATCTTTTAAATATCATATTTTTACAAAATACTTACCATCTCTATCTACTTGCTCGCATAAAATACCTTGGGCTGTTTTTATCATTTCTCCATGTTCATCCCGAACTATTTTTATGTTTGCCTTCGTACTATAATCTGTAAAAATAATCAATAGTTGGAGTTTATTATAATTTTTAGCATCAAAACTGTTATAACATGTCAAAATAAATTTTTTGCAAAATGTAGGTTACACATCTGTTAAGTGATAATTTCTGCGATTTTATTGACAGAAAATCTGCAGCGATATATAATAAAGTATCTGCCATTCTTCGCGACTATTTCTATATAAGTGCAATAACAAAGCTTGTGCGGTTTATGTCGCTAATCCATCATATTAATGTTACATTAGGTTAAGTCGACAGGAAACACCGACAAAACGCGAATACTAACGCTACTACATTTATCGTAATATTGCTATTTACAGATTACTTACCTGAACGCCTCAATTCACTCATTTTTTCATATATTCTTATTTCCGTTTCTTCTTTTAACGTTTCTATTAACCTTGACTCGTGACTCGATTGATTCGTGTATCGTCATCTCGCGCTTCCGCCATGACAGTTGGAGTTAATAACCGAACTTGTGTTTTATTTAATCTAACCCAGGTTAGAACTGGGTTGCTAAATCGAAAACGCCATGAGGGAGCGCGCGCGGAGGGGAACAAGATCGGACCGGCACGCAGCGCGCGCGAATAAGCGATTGATACCGAGCGCGCCCGAACATCCACAAGCCGAGCGTCACAGAAAAAATGCACGTCGCGCACACGTGATTTCATCGAGGAAGACAGCAAATAAATATGCGACACATTTAGTGCACCAAACACTTATAAAACACTTTATTTTTTAGGATATGCTTACTTTATAAAAAAATTATTATTATTAACAAAAATAGATAGATAATTACTAGGTATTATCACGGTCTTTGCTACTGGATTTGTAATTGAATTATTTAATATAATCGTATTCTTTCTTATTTGAACATTCTGCGGCAAAAACAATATTGCTATTTGCTGGCTCTGTAAAAGTAATAAATACTGATATAAAAAGAACACATATAAAGAAAACCATTTAATTTTATAAATTTTTATATTTTTACATTTAAAAATGGATTTATTTTCCTTTTTGCACTTATTTGATGATAAACAGGAGCAGGTAGTTTTCGAGTAACAGGTGCTAATGTAGAAATTCAGTCAACATTTCCTGTAAAAAAAATAAGAGAGAACTAAAGAATACAATACATCATACTAAACTGTATTTAGGCTACATTAAGACTCCTGGATAGTCAACGCGGCCATATTAAATTTCTTGCTATCGAGGCGAGAAATTACCCTATTTTAGGTTGCGGTAAATTCCGAAATAAAAAGACATTTTAATAAAAAATCACTGTAGATCGTTTCAGCACACTTCTAAAATTGACCGAATACCATTCTTTTCCCTCGACAATAAACAAACAGCCATAAAACGAAGCCTAAACATACGGAAAAACAAGCTGTTTGACGACTATCGAAAGGAGTGGAGAATGGTCCTTCCGCATATGTATTTCTTGCAAATCTTACCATACGGTCAATTTTACGAGTTTCACAAATACGTTAAACGTTATAGCACAAGTACAGAGCGAATAATAAAGAAATTTAACGCAACGTAAAATAGGTTGTTAACATGTCACAAGGACAGAATTCTCCATTGGAGAGAGTGAGAGGAGAGAGTTCTTATTTCTACCGTGACGGTACGTCGCCACCGTCGCTTCGGAGTTCTCGGCTCAGGGACCAGGAGCCTTATATAAATAGATACACAATAAGAAAATATGTAAATATGTAAAATATGTAAATAATTATATATACTTTTAGATACAGTATATATCTTTCAATACATCATTGCATCTTGGTATAGTCTTGGATAGTTTTTGACATATCTTCCTAAGATATGTCGTATTTTCATTGTTATTATTTTTAGTACTCAAAAAACTCTGTAAAACAAGATTACTTAGTATTTTCAAACTTATAGGCTGGTATTCATAGTCAATCTTAAGATCGTCTTAAGTTTATCTTTAGATTCTTTGTAAGAGATCATTAATAACCTTATGATGAATCGCATATTTTAAAGCCCACTGTGATAAGTCCGCCTTCAATGTATCAGTAGTGTCATCTTCATCATTATCAATTTATATAACAATAAATTAACGTTGTACTTGCACTGGACTGCGTGCCAAAATTTAACCTCGGTAAAACCTGTGTCACATTACGTATCATGGACGCGGATCGGATTAATAGCGTTTTTCATTGGCAGAACTAGTACGCACTTAGTGCACATTAAAGCCGTTGTACACTGATTTAATCTTTAATATTTAAAGTAAAATGCAAATATTTTGATTGATAAAATAGCCAATACATATTTTACCAAACAGTACAATAAACAATATTGAGGCTTTCGTGACTTAACCCGTTTATATTAAACATACACTTTACGTTGATTTGTGTACGACGGCTTTAATGTGCACTGAGTGCGCACCAGTTCTGCCAAAGAAAAACGCTATAAATTGCGGATCGCGGATCGTAATCTAGCCAATCGTAGACAGCTCATCTGTGATTGGCTGAATTCTACGGGCTTGCGCCAGACGCAATAAGTATATCGTTCATGCATAACGTACTTTTGTTAAATACTCGCGTGTAGTAAATTTTCAATTACATTTGTAAAACGCAACAGATATAGTCATCATGTGCTCCAGTGAAAAAAATATGTGATAATCGAATTTGAAGATGGTCTTCAAGTTGTACCATCCTGTTGGATCGATGAGAATAAGATTACGTGTTGGTGGCCAAGTCATCTAACCTCAAAAACAGACGTTACTCGAGCAATATTACGTGAAACAATGCCTCGAGAAGGTGACAAGTGGTCGAAGTTGACGATAGTAAAAATTTTTGGCAGTTCAGGTAATTTTTATATTCAAAAATATATGGTAACATTTATATACGAGGTCTGACAATAAAGTTAGCAAACTCGTCACAGTACAATTGCTACATATTTTATTGCTGATTATTACTGTGATCCTTTTCAAAGTTATAGTCTCCATGGGAAGCTATACACCGATGCCACCTTATTCACCCTTCAAAGCAGTTTTGGAAATATTGTTGTGAAATGGTTTTTAAATGCCGTCGTGTTACTTTTAATTAATGTCATAAAAAAGTGCGTTTTTCTCAATGTTTTTTTTATTTTTAGAAAAAAAGTCACACGAAACTAGAACCGGTGTTTTGAAGGGTGAACATAAGGTACTTAGGCATAGATGTATAGCTTCTCAAGAGGACTACTTTGAAAAGGATCATAGTGATAATCAGCAATAAGATATGTATAGCAATTGTACCGTGATGAGCTACTTTATTGTCAGACCTCGTATATATATGTATATATGTATATATATATATGGTATATATATAGATATATATATATATATAGATATATATATATATATATATATATATATATATATATATATATATATATATATATATATATATATATATATATATATATATAATATATATATATATATATAATATATATATATATATATATATATATATATATATATATATATATATGTATATAAAATGACACACCCTAATATATATATATATATATATATTGTGACGTTGCAGTTTCGCTGCACCGTGGCAGCGCCCCGCCGCCGTCACAAGGCGCGGGATTTCGATAATTCGCGCCCGAGGACGATTTACCGAGTCAGAGCGAGAGATCTCCAGGGGCATAATTGTAATTGCGTTTTCGTATTCTAATTCCTTTTTTGTTATTTTGTAAAATTGCGTGGCGCCTCACCGAGCGGAGACCGGAGTTCCTGAGGAGCGGATTAAGGAGTACCGAATCAACCTGGAAGAATCGAGCGACGTATCGATTAACGCGGACGGACCATGACGCGACTCGCAGGCCGGCGGGCGCAGGGGAGCGCGACTGGGAGCGCTCACGGCACGTAACACGGAGACGGACGGACCCATCGAGGCAGGGCCCCGGGACGCCGGGGCGAAATGAACTTCGCCTGTCCCCCGCACCTGCAAAAGGGATTCCGGGACGGATGGCCACCGTTCCCGGACATAGCGAGAAGCGCGGGGACGTCCGCGTCTCGCCCGACCGGGAAAGAGCCCGGCAAGAGTACCGTGCGCGCGGAAAACTAGAGCGCCCTGCGGGAGCAGGATTGTCGGCCCTGTGCAAGGATCCGCCGCGAGCTTGCGGGCTCGCCCCTAATTGGTCCGCGCGATAACGTCGAGCGGCGGCGTGCGCCCGGGGTGGGGCGCGCCATCGATTCCGCGATCGAGCGAAATTTCGGGAGCACTCGTGAATCGTCCTCGATAGCCGCTGCACTTGTCGCGTTACTCACGGCACATTCTCGATTCCTTCTGACGATTTTGGACGCCTGTTCCTATCTGGGAGTGACGGCGAGGAGCCGCGAGAGAGGAGGACCAACGGTGAGGTTGCCTCGATATTATTCGGAATAATGTAAAGCCACGATACCGCCCTCCGGGTCGCGCTCGCTCGAAATCCCTTCGGTAGTCGGCGGCTCGCGCCGACAAAGAGTTAATTAGGCAATTGATATCGAGAGCGAGGGGCCTCGGAATGGTATCGCGGCCGTGGGATTACGGTAGAGTCACGGAAAGCTCCTGGAGATCGCGATAGATTATGGCGGGGTAATTCGCCGGCCGGGACGTAGATCGTACACGCGGTAATGGCCGCGTCTAGAAGGTTCGTATTCCGCGTGTCGAGGAATTTCGCGTTGAAGTGATCGCGTCCGACGATGCTCGCGCCCGGATATTTCGCGTTGGATTGTGATTCGCTTTCGATATTTGTTTGCGGTAGATTTAGTGCGTCACGTATGATTTGCGTCGAACTACTATGGGTCCCGTGGGATTCGCGGTACACTTGCGTACGTTCGCATTCGTTATTGTTTCTCGCGGGGTTGCTCGCGGAAAATCCGTACTTTCGCGTTAGCTACGGTCTTGTGCGTCACGATACCGTGTGCGTCGGATTAACATTCGCGTTAGATTCAGATTCGCGTTAGATTAAGACTTGCGTTAGATTAAGATTTGCGTTAGATTAAGATATTTGCGTTAGGCTAAGATACTCGCGTTAGAATTCGGGATTATCTGGCGACGGAACTCCGGCACGGCTCGAGACGTGGCATTCACGCGCTCCGGGCGTGACCTCCGGCGATCTCGCGTTCCTTCGCGTTCATTCTACTATGATTTCGCGTTACTCCGGTTCTTAATGGCATTATTATTTCGCGTTTGCTCCGGTTTTTCCTATTAGGCTGTGTCTTTAGTCGACCAGCCCCGTTAGCGATAAGTTTGATTGTTATTACTGTCCCCTGATTGAAAGCTTACGAATTTTCTGTTTATCTCGACGCCCACGCTACTAGCGTCGTCTAATTTCTTTTCTGGCGTCCGCGTTGTTATCCAACTACTTGATTGCGGCCTAATGACGACCGCTCAGAATAAACATTGTTAATTTGTTTTCAATGGCTTGCATTAGTGATTTCGCGTCACCCTGCCGAATACCGCGCTGCCCTTCCCTCCACCCCGCCCATACTCTTTAGGTCGAGCTGGCCAATTCCCCGCACATCGAAGTACTTGTGTCTTGCGTCTCTTTGGAATTTTTCGCGGTTTCGTTGTACTTTCGTGGACGCGCATTGCCGCGTCTGGCGCCCAATAGTAATTCTCGATTCGCGGAACTTGCGATGTGCGAGGGAATCTGCGGAGAGGCCTAACACCCTCCTCTCCTCCTCCTTTTGATCCGGCACACGCCCCGGAGCGGTCCGGGGGTGAAAAAGTCGTGACAATATATATATTAGGGTGTGTCATTTTAGGGTGACTTTTTTTTTCATTTCACGAATAGCATATATACTTCCAGGAAGGTAAAATAAGATACCTGGTAAAGTTTGAGCCCTTAATATTAATATTAACAAGTCGCTCATCGCGATTTTTTAGTTTTTATTTAGTATGATGGAAAAATTTTTATAACTATCTAACAAACAGTAATACAGCATTTTTCTACATAGGTTTTTTGTAGAAAATTGAACGATCTACAAAAAAGATCTGTTATCATTTTTTCATAAATTTAACCGTTCAAAAGATATTCAAAGTTAAAGTTTGATAAATTTTATAAAATTGTTTTTGCTTCTTATGAATTTTGTATCATATCGACTATCAATAATTACGAAATAACCAATACATATTTTTGTACAAAATTGAACGATTTACAAAAAAGGTCTCTTGTATTTTTTTCATAAATATAACCGTTTAGACGATACTAAGGTTTAAAGTTCAAAGTTTTGACCTTAATATCGTCTAAATGGTTATATTTATGAAAAAAATACAAGAGACCTTTTTTGTAGATCGTTCAATTTTGTACAAAAATATGTATTGGTTATTTCGTAATTATTGATAGTCGATATGATACAAAATTCATAAGAAGCAAAAACAATTTTATAAAATTTATCAAACTTTAACTTTGAATATCTTTTGAACGGTTAAATTTATGAAAAAATGATAAGAGATCTTTTTTGTAGATCGTTCAATTTTCTACAAAAAACCTATGTAGAAAAATGCTGTATTACTGTTTGTTAGATAGTTATAAAATTTCTTCCATCATACTAAATAAAAACTAAAAAATCGCGATGAGCGACTTGTTAATATTAATATTAAGGGCTCAAACTTTACCAGGTATCTTATTTTACCTTCCTGGAAGTATATATGCTATTCGTGAAATGAAAAAAAAGTCGCCCTAAAATGACACACTCTAATATATATATATATATATATATATATATATATATATATATATATATATATATATTATATATATATATATATATATATATATATATATATATATATATATATATTGTGACGTGGCCCCGTGTGCCCGTCACAGGGTTCTAGGGCAAAGACACCACTCCGAGTTACGGTGGAGTTAACTTTTGGATTGCGCGGGCATTGTTGGTCGTATAGTGTGCTTTCAGGAAGGAGCGGCCGTACGGCCCTGATTTCGGCAGGCTGGCGCCACCAGACGGGGTGGTAACGCACCACCAAGGGGGGCGTCAAAGAGGGATTGAGCCCACGGAGATTACTGTTGGGTCGACTGCGAGCGATAACGGACGTCCGGCGAGGACCCCGTAAGCGGACCGCGGGAGAAAGCGGAGGCTCTGCGAGCCCGATTAAGAGCGTGCGTGCGAGACCGAGGGAGGTAAAAAGGAATGTAAGCGACCAGCAATCCCGAACAACAAGATAACGGGGAGTAGCGAGGGCGGAGGTCGCGTACCGAGAAGTCGTTAGGGGGAGATTGGCGTAAGATCACGGGTTGAGAGATCTACGCCTCAATTGTCGGGAATCTTTCGGGATTATGTCGTGAATCCTTCGGGATTATCGTTATTCGGGTCTGACATACCCCGCCTCTCTCTACCCTGTCAGGCAATTGGGGGATACCCATCCGGCTCGGCTCGACAGTCAGATCTGCATGTAAGATATAATGTATTGCGTGGAATGTCCGACATGATTGAGCGTATCCGTAACGGCCCAATTAAGTCAATCTTGTAAATTCTTGTAAATAGCGTATTATATCCAGGGCTGACCGAACTCGCTAGTCGCGTGAGATCGTATTAGAGTGCAACGGGAGCAGCGTCGTATTCCGGCATAATAATTATTACGCCCGGTGCTTCCCGCGAGAGGCAGCAGGATCACGTGTCGGATACGTGCGTGTAGCGTGGCACTTGTATACGTGGTCGGTCCGTTGAATTGAAAGAGTAATATTGAGTAAGTGTTCCCGTGTGCGAATCTTTCGAGTTAAATTCCGAGTCTCCTTGTGAATAATCCTTACGCGTTCCCTTCTACAATTTTTTGAACTTATTTCGCGAACGGCCTTTCGAACGACCGTGCGAGTTACTTATTTTTCTTTGCGGATATCGACGGCAAGTAGCCTTTAGGAATACATTGCGAATTATTTATCCTTTTGTTTTGCGAAAAGATTTCCCCGCGTTACGAATTACTTAGAATTACCTTGCGAGTTACTTGTTCGTGTGTTTTGCGAAAGATCTCACCGTACTCTATATGGAGCTACCTCTCCTTGCGTTGGCGAAGGATTTCCCCGCGTTCTGTACTTGGCGAATAATCCCTATGAATTACTTATGTTTTTCGGGTCCCGGATTTCATGTTGTGAATAATCAAATGACCCGAGGCGGCCCTTATATGTTACCCGGAGCCATATATATCTTCCTTAAGAAATACATGATCTAATGCTACCTGAAAAATTTAATTTAAGGAGACCATTCTTAGTCATTCAACATATTATTATAAATAGCGATTTTTCGAAAATCGATCGACTTTAGATGGCCATAACTTAACGAAATAGAAGCAATCAAGTAAAAAGTGGGTAGATTTCTTCAGAATATACCTGAACAAAAAATATCAGCTGCTGATCAACCCTCTACTTCGAAAACTGTAGATATGACAGCATTTCAAAAATAAGCAAAATTTCTCTAAAACAGTGGTTTAGTTAGCAGCTCGCCGTAAAGCCGGACTTGAGTGTAAACCAATGACCAATTTTTTCCTTAAAAGTAGAGGGTTTACAGAAAAGAATGCGGCCTTAAACGAGTCTCTAAGTTATATAGAAGCTGAGATATAAATTTTTGAAAATGATTGAAAAATTGACTTTTTTCAAAATTCAAAAAATTCTCCAGCGGCCGGATTTAATCGAATCGGGCTCAAATTTTCAGGATCATCTCCTTTTCTAGTGTACTTTCGAGGAAAAAATCGGCATCAAAATCGGTGATCCACCCCCGCAACCTTTGGTCGAAAAGTATATATATATATATATATATATATATATATATATATATATATATATATATATTGTTACGTCCAACCCCAGGGTTAAGATAAAGAAAACTGGGAAGCGAAGGAAAGGCTAACCAGAGGGGTAGGGGTAAGGAAGGACGCAACCAGATGCTTACAAATATCGCTCGCAGGTACACGCTCTGAGGCGCGTGGCGCGAGCCGAACGCACTTTCGATGGCTCAGGAAGGGTCAACGTCCGTAGGGACGGTAAGACTCCTTCCGTGAGCGGTGCGATCGTCGGTCCTCTTTCGAGTCAGGGAATTCAATCCCTTTAACTCGGGATCGGACCTCGTGTGACTTTAAGAGGGAGGCAAGGGTGAGGTCTTAAATTAAAGAATAAACGGAGATGTCGTTAGCATAAGTATTTGTTTTTATTCGACATGAAGGAAATGTTAACTGGTATAAAATTCATATGATTTGATACAAAAAGAAGGATGTAATCTAGTATAAAAGAAATAAAATTTACAATACATGAAAAGCCGGGGGAAAATAAAATCGGATACATTTAATGGTGTAAATATTGGACATGACGTAAGGTGTGTGTGTTATTGAATTAAATTAGATACATTGATGAGATGTATGTATATTGTGTAGGATTAAAATGTACATGAATTAATTAGTCTAACAGGGTTTGTAACTTAATCTAATGTGACGACCTCGGGATCCACCTCTTGGTCGGGAATATCAACCGTGGAGGCGGTTGAGGGGGTCGGTGATGGAGCTCGGGACGAGGAGGGGGAAGCGGGAGGTTCGAGGAGAGCGGCTGGGTCAGGGTTAACGGGGAGGACGCGGTAAGGAGCCACCCAACATACAGGACGAAAAGGTGCGGGATCGTGGCGAGAGGGCAAGACAACGGGGCGATAACCCGCGACAACGGGGCGACTGTGGTGCGAACAACCGGGCTCCTCTGTGAAAGCCGGTAGAGGCGGTGTAGTGGGGAGGCGCGGAGGACCTGCCGACTCCTGAGGGAAGTCAAGCTCTCTTCGCGCCCGCTTGTTCCGCCGATTTCTCTTTCGCTTAATTGTTCGGAGATTTTGTCCTTGAGGGGATGGAACTTTCGCGTCCACTAAAATGATTTTATTTATTTAGTGGTCGATCTCTCTCAGACCCGGTCGGAAGCATGCAAAAACGCTATAGGTCCAGGGGGTCGGTGAACCAGCCGGGCCCACGACAGCGATGAAGACGGCGGGGTCAAGAGGCCGACAAGTCAGCCAGACCCGCGACAACGTCAACGATCGCCGGGAACCCAATGCCTACACCGACTGACCCAAACCCACGACAATCTACCACGGGGCTCAGGGTGTCAGTAGACCAGCCGAGTCCGCGACAGCAATGAAGACGCCGGGAGTCAAAGGCCGACAAGTCAGCCAGACCCACGACAGCGCCAACGACCGCCGCAAACTCAATACCGATCAACCCAAGGCCACGATCTTAGTAGACCGGTTACAACAAACTCCCGGGGATCCAACAATTGATAGACCACTTGATAAGAGGACGTTAAGGCGAAAAGAGAAAACAAAAAAAAGAAGAAAAGGAAGGGGAATAAGGAGTTACGAGACTTACTACTTGATGAGTTCCTCGTGGGTGATTTTCTCTTGAAATGAGGCGTCAGTCTGGTCGGTGGGTGAGTCGGATGTTTGGTCGGATCTCTTCCACTGACTTTACACTTGAAATCGTGACTTAAAACGAGCGAGATTGTAAGCCAAAGCTTGGGAGACTGAGAGTAGTTCTGAGGGCGAGTCCTGTGATATCGTGGTTTATATAGGAAAGTTAAAGGGATGGAAGGGATGAATTTCGTGTGGGATGTATCAGGTTTTCATTTTTGGGGACCTCTGGTTGGCGGGATGTTTCTAATTTTTATCTGGAGGATTTCTCATTGGGCGAGACGTTTCTCACCCAAGGGCCAGATCTTAAGTTTTCGCCTATCCTAGAAAGCTAGAGACGGTTATCGATTTTTCCGGTTTTCCATTGGTGAGTCCCCTCGTAAGGCCCCCACTGTCTTATCGGGGGTGCAATCCAGCGATTCTTCCAGTGACTCGTTTGTCGTCGATTCTCCTTTATTAGGGTCCCCTTATTTATCTCGCGACCCTGTTCCAATGTTGGCAGCCGATGCATATCCTTCTAATCTTAATTGTAGTCTTATCACAAACAGAAACCTCCCCCACGTGCCCTTAGATTCTTAAAACCACGTTTTAGATTTCGTCTCTGTTTGTCGGACATTGCGCGGGTAGTTTTGGCATAGGCGCATGATGCAATAAAGATCCCAAGTAAACTCCATTTGAGATTAAGCCCCCTTTTTGGCGCGTCGTGTCGCCGGGTTATAGTTATCGGCCAGACTAACTTGATAAAATTCCGATCGCGTATGCCCCGTCTGTCAATATTCCGTCACCTGGAAGGTTGCTTTTTAGTTACCCAAAAAAAATAGCTAGCTAATAAAAAAAGGAATGTGAGGAGATCAAAGCTTACTCGCCGATCGATAACCGTCCGTACTCGATTATTTATCCTTAAAAGATATCTTAAGTGCTTAATAGGAATTTCCGCGGAAAAAGGGAAATCGTGGAGTTCTCAGGACGTAACATATATATATATATATATATATATATATATATATATATATATATATATATATATATATATATATATATATATACTCAGCAAACACAATTTTTTTTTACAGATGATTATATAAGAGCGTTAGATAAGCTTGCTCAAGCAGAGGAGACATCGAATTTAGAAGATTCCGACTTTGTACCCTTATGGAAAAATACACTCAACTTTTGGTGTTAATCGTTAAAAAAACACCACAGAAAAACCCTTAAAGTTGGGTGTGATTTCGGACCGCCAATTGAAGGTTAACCATCATTTGAAGGTTAATCTTCAATTGGCGGTTCGAAATCACACCCAACTTTAAGGGTTTTTTTTTTGAATGATGGTTAACCTTCAAGTGATAGTTAACCTTCAATTAATGGTTAATCCTTAAAAATGACGGTATAAAATATAAATCCTCAAATGAAAGTAACAAATATGGCGTCCCAATGAGAATCTCTTAAGGACTCTGCTCGCTGAACCGGACTCCTCGCCTTGATCCTCCCTCTCGGACGCTAACTGCCGCAGCTCTCCCTTTCCTGACGGTGAGCTCTCCCTGGTCATCCGACTCTCGTTCGGTTGGTCTCCAGAACACGCGCCGCAACGATCAATCCGTCAAGAAAGAGGTAACGGACTCGACACGTTCGAAGAAACGCAAGCAAGTGCGGCTATGACATCTAACAAGTGAGGAAAGAGGCGAGGGCTTTTTGAGAGTGGCGACACGCGCGTCGCGCCATCTAATGTGAAACGATCGGGCGTTGTAAAACGCGAAAAAAATTCGAGCGCAATATCTGAACAAATTATTTAATTTTTAATAAGTTTAATTATTAATATTTATTTTCATAATTGAACTTATTTTTTATTTTGCTAAATGTAAATACAAATATCTTATTGTATAAATATTTAATATTAATAATTTAATTAGTTGCTTAATTTAACTTCTTGTTTAATAAATGAGCAGATGTAGTACTGAAAATGTACCTATTATATAATATTTTTATTTTAGTTTTCAAAATTGTCAAATTACAAACAGGAATTTTGTTGTGACTTTTACAGTTATATAGTAACTATTTAATGGAAATGGAAGCCTAAAAAAATTAATATTGTAACGCAATTATTATAATGCTCAAATCATAAAATATTTACATTATCCATGTCTGCTAATACAATATAATATTTTATTTTTATTTTTATTAATTTTTATTGGGCTCAATACAGGCCCTGGATCCAAAATCCAATGAGATCGTCTATTAGCCCCCCTCAAACCTTTCAACTTTTATCTGAAACACTTTTCCAATAAACTAAGCCGTCAATTGACACTTAACAAAGATTAACACAATAACATTTAAACGACACCCAACGATAAAGGGATCATGGCGACACTGATTAAATCGACATAGAACATTAAAGGTTAACCCTGTTAACACCGAACCAACATCCAACGATAAGGATCAATCTCCAACCTACACTAAACATTGAGGCTTAATCTCCAACCTACACTTATCATTGAGAATAAACTCTCAATATACACTCATCATTGAGGATTAAACCCACAACTTACCTAAACCTTAATGGTCAACACTCAATTTACACCTAAATTTAAGTGTTGACACTTAACTTTGATGACAAACACTAAACTTACGCCCAAATTTGAGTGTTAACTTAGTGTTAACACTCAAATTGGGTGTCAACCATCAAAGTTGAGTGTACTTTTTCATAAGGGATTAGCAGTCAATTTGTAAAAATCCGCTTTTATAGTTTTATATACATAGAAAAACATCTTATTTTCAGCAACTAACATCTCTGTACACACGAAAAAATACATTACTCTTTAATGCCTACAGACAGAAATATAATTGTCCAGGGCCAATGGCTGACGGACATACATATGGATCATTTCCATAGACTTTTACAAAGTTGTTCAGATTATAGACCTGATGTAGGAATACAATTGCCTGATATGATTCAACCTGTATCACAAGATAAAAAATACATTCAAATATTGTGTAGTTCGTCACATTGGGTGTGTAGTTATTATAATACAAAAAATATATTTATATATGATTCCTTAAATAATAAAACATTGCATAAAGATCATAAGCAAATCTTGGAAAGATTATTTCCAACATATGACTTTGAAAAACATCCCGTCAAATTTCCTAATGTGCAACGTCAACCGAACTGTAGCGATTGTGGTGTTTTTGCTATAGCTTTTGCTACTTCATTGTTGTTTAATATTAAACCTGACAAAGTAAAGTATGAATATAAGTTTATGCGTTCACATTTGATACAAATTTTGGAAAATAATGTTATTGAACATTTTTCTCAAGATTCGCAATGTGGTATTCCACAAAAAGTATTTCCATTAGCTGTAATAAAAGCGAGAGAGATTAAAGCGATTGCTAAACGTACAAAGAGACAATTTAAAAGTAATTATGCTGCTATAAAACGTCGTCCAGAGGAACAGGATTTAGAAAATCGTGCTACAGAGCGGCAACGATGCAAACAGATTTTACCAAATAATTGTGCTCAAAATTCACAATGTGCTATTTTTCAAAGAGTACTTCCATTAGCGATAATAAAAGCGACAGAAACTGAAGCGATTGCTAAAAGTGCAAAGACACATTCTGAAAGTAATTATGCCACAAAATCTCGTGCAGAGCAACAAGATTTAAACAATTGAGCTATTATAAAGCGACAGCGATCCAAACAGGATTTAGAAAAAAAGTGATTTTAAAGCCTAAAGAAAAAGATATAATTATTCGAGGCCAATGGCTTATGGACGATCATATGGATCATTTCCATACACTTTTGCGAAGTTGTGGATTATGAACCTGTCGGAACATGGCGAATCCAAATGCTTGAATTTATTTAACGTATACCAGAAGATAGAAAACATATACAAATATTGCACAGTTCGTCAGCTCCATCAAATTGTACAGATCCAAAACTTAGAAATCGAGAAGGACATTGGGTATGTAGTTATTACGATATAACAAAAATATATATCTATGATTCACAAAATAAAAAAGAATTGCACGAACATCACGAGATATTCTTGAAAAAATTATTTCCAAAATAGGGTAGACGTACCATTTGTGGCCACTGTACCTTCTGTGGCTACTCTCTCTTTTAATGCTAAATATTAAGATTGGCCGAGTTCGAAACACCCTGCAAAGGTGTCGAAATAGAAGAATAATTCTATTGGCAACACTTCCTTTCCTTTCGCGACTCATTTCATAGCAACGCGGAAAGCTACACAACAAAATATATCGCACCTCCAAGATTCTGGCTAAACCTTACAAAAAAGGTTAAGAAGACGGCTGGTAAGTAACTCTTCGTTATTCATTTATCTCAGCTTATCCTGCACACAATCATGTTTATATTATAATAGGTCGTTTGTTTTCTCGATTACAATATAAAATCATTGAAAAATAACCTAACATATGCTGTAAATACGGTATGGCCGAAAATAGAACATCGAAAGTATCATTGTACTATTTGTGGCCACCCCATGGCCACATATGGCGCCCGCAATTTCCATTTTTGGCCAGTCAGTTCCGAACGTTGGTTTTTCATGGAATTTTATAGTAATAGCTTGATTATTATAAAACTATATAAGAAAATAACTACATAGGATTTTTTTATCATAATTTTCGATTGATTTGCGTTTTTTATTATTCTTATAGAAGGGTATGGCACCAAAGAAAAAAACTACAGAAGCGGAACGAGAGAACAAAAAAAATGAAAAGCTCAAGAGAACACTTTTCAACTATCGTGAAGAAGATGTTGGAAAGGCACTGAAGGCTATACGGGATGGAATGCCGATAGCCACGGCAAGCAAGACATATAAAGTACCTCGGACTACATTGCGCAATAAGCTATCCAGAAGAGCGCCGGAAACATCGGGTCGCGTTGGGCGAGAAGCTGTGCTCGGACACAATATTGAAGAGAGATTGGCACAGTGGCTCTTGGAGACGAGTAGAATGGGTTTTCCCATAAATAAGGACTCGCTATTGTACTCGGTTAAGAAGCTCCTAGAGAAGGAAGAACATCCCAACCCATTTAAAGACAATCTGCCTGGGAGGAAGTGGTTTGAAGGTTTTCTCCGACGCCATCCACGAGTTACGCAAAAAAAAGCGGAACACCTCTGCAAAGCTCGGGCTGTTCTTACAGAACGACGTATTCGGCTATGGTTTGCAGATATACAAGAACAGCTGGGGGATAAGGTCGAAATACTTCAAGATCCTCGCCGGGTATTCAATATGGATGAAACGGCGGTCTATCTTTCTCCACAGGGCGGTATCGTGCTAGCGGAAAAAGGCAAATCTGTGTACGACGTTGCTACCAACGACAAAGAAAATGTCACGACTCTATTCACTGTCAATGCTGCTGGAGAGTTTGCGCCACCGCTAACAGTTTACAAGTATAAACGTCTACCGAACGCCTGTATTGAATCAGCACCTGCAAATTGGGGAATCGGGAAAACTGAGAATGGCTGGATGACAACGGAGTCTTTTTTCGAATATTTTACCACTGTTTTTCACCGTTTTCTCGTTGAAAACAAGATCCCACTTCCCATCGTAGTATTCTTAGACGGTCATGTTTCCCACTTGTCTTTGCAACTGTGTGAGTTCTGCAAGGAAAAACAAATCGAAATATGCTGCTTTCCTTCTCACGCAACCCATATTCTGCAGCCACTGGACGTCGCTGTTTTCTTTCCGCTTAAACAAAAGTGGAAATCGCTTGTAAGAAATTGGCGAATCGAGCATGATGGCGAAGACCTCCAGAAACACCAAGTACCATCATTGCTGTCGCGTATCATCACTGAAAATGATTTTAGTGATACCATAAAAAATGGCTTCAAGACGTGCGGGCTATACCCGTTCGACGATAATGCAGTGAATTACGCAAAGTGCATAAAGGAAAACAAAAAACCCAACGATGATAATCCACAAACTGCAAGGATTGAACCGGATCAACCTCAGCTCACGCATCGTCATTATGTAGAGAGTAAAATCGATTCTGAGGTACTAGAACGATTCAAAGAAAAGAGAGCCTCCAACGAAACTTGGGATGCTGATGATAGAAATGCTGCACTGTATGAACTCTGGATGAAGATTATCGACGATGAAAAAGAGGAATCTATGACTCTGGAGCAGCAAGAAGAACCTATGAACCTTGTAGCACTCGACGTCCCTACGCAATCGACCGCAGAAGCTTCCGGGTTAACGGTAATCGACGAAATCTCTGTAGAAAATGTTTTGGAGATCCCATTTCCCGAGTTTGCCTCGTCTGACACACGCTTTAGTAAGTATATGAAAAAAAAAGAATTAAATCGTAGTTTTGCTAAAAGAGAACGGAAGCTCAATTAGTTACATATAGGTACATGCAATTAAGGTGGTAAACCGGATTGAGAAATTTTTAGGTGACGTATTGAAGTTCATACTCAAATTTCCATTTTTTTATTAATTATTTTTACTACAATGTTATTTTTTATAAGGAAATCAATTTTTTATTTATTTAATTTTTTTGGTGTTGTGATTTTTTCACTCGTCCTGTTATCATTATTCAATTTTCTGAGATTTACAATCATATTAAGGAGCTGTTGTTGGGCGTTTTTACACTCAAATTGTTTTCTTGTCTACGTTTTTTTCTTCATTGATTTTTACTTTACGTTATTTTCCGGGTAACAGTCAAAATCATCAGTTAACATGTTATTGGATTTTTTCATTATGATAGACGAACATCCTCCTGAATTCATGGAATTCGATCATTCCGAAGGATATTCCGACGTTCCTGTTGTTCCCATATCTAATTATATAGAATCCGATAATTCCTATACCCTTATCCAAAATGATATATCCGAGAATGAAGAACCTATTATATTGAACGAAGAAGTCTTGAATCAAACGGCACAGACTGAAAATGTTGATACGGATCCGCGTCCTAGTACGAGTGTAGTCACTGATTTCGCTTCTTCGGACATTGTTATCCGCAAAAAATCGGTAGATGAAGTTTTGGACTCGATACTTCTGTGGCCAAAAAAGCAAACGACCAAATCGAAAAAATCAAACAGGACCAACGAACATACACCTTCGGTGTTAACTTCCGATAAATGGATCGAATTGATGCAGGCCAAAGAGGAAGCAAAACGCGACAAGGAAGAGAGAAAACGTATTAGAAGAGAGGAAAGAGTAGCGAGAATGGAACTAAACAAGAAGATTAAAGCCGAGAAATTAGAGAAAAGGCAACAAAAAAAAGCAGAATCTGCAGAAACAAAAACTGCTAAAAAGAGAAAATAGTGCAGCTATAATCGACGTTACATGGTTTTGTTTTTCAGAATATATTCTAAGATTTATTATCGATAGTTATATATTTTCTACTGGAATATATTATTTGTTGCATAAAATGCTTTTGTCGTTCGAATAAACCATTATTTAAATAAAATTGCGTGGGTTACCTGTTTTATAAATTTTCTGTCAATATTTTTTGTCCAAAGTGGCCACAAATAGTACAATGACTGGCCAAAAATAGTGCATTTGTGGCCACTTTTGGTGAAATAGGGGGTTCACTGATTATATACCATTTTCGCGATTAATTATGCGTAAAAAAAACTTTTATTCGTAATAATTCGATTCCTTATACCCTCCGGATGACGTCGATCAACTTTCTAGGTGCTCATATATATTTATTTTAAACTTATCTTCAAATTAATAGTAGGCTATCGCTTAAAGTGGCCACAAATGGTACGTCTACCCTACGACTTTGAGAACAATCCTGTCGAATTTCCTACTGTGCAATATCAACAAAACTGTAATGATTGCGGAGTTTTTTCTATAGCTTTTGCGATTTCATTATTGTTTAATATTAAACCTGACGAAGTTAGATATGATTACAGAGTAATGCGTTCACATTTGTTGAAGATTTTCGAATCGAATACAATTAAACATTTTCCTCAAGATCCACAAAGTGTTGCTCAGACAGTGCTTTCATTAGCAGTAATAAGAGATAGAGAAGCTAAAGCGACTGCTCTACGTATAAATAGACATTTATCTCAGAAAGATTCCTGTGAAAACATTAGTAATACTGGAAATAATTGCGCTGAGAAACGTTGTCGAGAGGAACAGGACTCGTCAGAAAATGATCGTGCTAAAAAACGGCGTCGATATCAGAATTCAGAAAACAATTGTGTTAATAATACCAAAATTAATCGTGCTGAGAAACGTTGTCGAGAGGAACAAGATTCGTCAGAAAATGATTGTGCTAAAAAACGGAGTCGATATCAGAATTCAGAAGACAATCGTGCTAAAAGACAACGTCAGTATAATAAAGACAACTTAGCAAATAATCGCCTTAATAAGCAAAAATATCTTATACATTCTCAGCAAGGACGAGATAGACAAAGAAAATATTATCTTATACATTCTCAGCAAGAACGAGATAGAAAAAAAAAATATTATCTTATACATTCTCAGCAAGAACAAGATAGAAAAAGAAAATATTATCTTATAGATTCTCAGCAAGAACGAGATAGAAAAAGAAAATATTATCTTATACATTCTCAGCAAGAACGAGATAGACAAAGAAAATATTCTGATCGTAAATGGCTTTATAATAAGCGATATTATGAGAGAAAGAATTCTAAATGCGTACCTGCAAACAAAAATCGCGATATTGCCAAAAATATTACTAAGAAATATGCAAAGTTTTGGTCACAAAATTATATAATAAAATTTCATCCTGTGGCAATTGAAGATATTGAAAAGAAACTTAATATTAAAAATCATATTGAAAGACGATTAGAAGCCGAAAAAATCGTACGTTGGTGTATGCATATTCGAGACAGTTTTGTCCGCAATATTTATAAAATATTAGCTTCACTTAAAAAGAAATCAGAAGTGTGTTTGACTCTTGCCGAAGAATGCTCTACAATTGACGATAAAATACGTGCATTATGTGGCATATCGCGACATACAGCTTCGTCTGAAAATTATTTTATCGACACATATCGTAACATTACTTCGTCACAACCTTTGGCAATGAACGTGTTATGTAGGTGCTGGTAAATAATAGTGAATGCTTCTAAACAAACACTTTTCTGTATTCGCTGACGCGTACAATATAGGAGAGCACGGCAAGGCACGTGTGTCTTCTTCCGTGTCTAATTTTCCAGTGTGTTCGGGGAATCCCCCGCGCGGTAATCTGCGGGTCCCCACGCTACGATCGCTGTCCTACGCTACTCATTGGTCGCGCCCGTAGTGGCGCCGCAACTCTAATACGCACGGTTATTTGAAACATACGTAATCACACAACACTCTTCCCTCCGTGGAAGGAGTTATACGCTAGGCCGTCTTCGCAACTAACAGTAATCTGTCAACCACGCTGGTGGCCTTCTATTTCGCTCCGGAAGTACCCTTCTTTGCGCAGGCTCTGGAGGTACTGCTTCCTCTACTTGAAGGTGTGGACCTTCTGCCGGTTCGGCCGGCAACCGTGCTTCTGCATCGCCAACATTTTGTGGCATTGCCGCGTTCTCACGCTCCTCCATCGCATCGGGTGTATTTACGTCTATCTCTGTTCTCGGTTCTCCCGAGTGATCCCTGTATTCCCCCGAACGGAGAAGTTGATCTACATGTCGTTCCCAAATTCGGCCGTCATCGAGTCTAACTCGGTAGTGTAACTTCCCTGTACGATAGATAATTTCGCCGCGTTTCCACTTAAGTGGACCTCTGTAATTACGGCATCGCACCGTTTCCCCCACCGAAAATACTCGAGACTTCTTATCTACATTAACGCGTAAAGCTTCTTTTTTTCATAGACAAATTAACTGTAAAACGTGAACGCATTTGATGCTTGAACATTCGTTCAGCCGGAACCCCTGTAACGCAATGGGGGGTTATTCTATATTGTATGAGAAACGTATGTAATGCATCGTCTAAACTTAGTCCTCTATTTCTCGGGTCGGTAAGTATCTTGTGTAAGGAACTTTTTACAGTTTGTACAAAACGTTCAGCTTGTCCGTTGGTAGACGGATGATAAGGTGCTGTAAATTTAGGTTTGATTCCACAAGTCGTCAGGAATCTTAGAAATTCGGATGATCTAAAGTTACGTCCGTTATCCATCACCATTGTTTCTGGCAACCCGAAGTTTGTAAAAATTTCCTTACATACTCGAATAGTTGTACTCGCAGTCATATCCTTGACTGGATACACAAAAGGCCATTTTAAAAAGGCATCTACGAATACGAATAGGTACGTATTCATAAAAGGTCCCGCGTAATCTACATGCACTCTCTCGAAAGACGCCTCTGCAGGTTCCCATTCATGTACCTCCACTTTAGGTGGATCGCTTCGGTAAGTATTAACTACAAGTTCTCGCTATTTCTTCAATAGCGCGATCGAGACCAGGCCACCAGTATAAATTTCTTGCCAGTGCTTTCATTTTGACAATACCAAAATGACTTTTGTGAAGTTCTCGCAGCAATTGTTCACGCATCGAACTCGGTATAACAATTTTTCCGTTACATAAAAGTATGTCTTGTTGTATACTGAACGCAGCCTGATTAATATTGAAACGTAATTTTGCAGGGATATTTTGTTTATTTCGTAACGCATTTAATATCTCTCGTAATTGTATATCTTCATTAGTAGCGCGTGCTAACCTGTCTACCGAGATTGGCATATCCTGTAATATTTTTAACTCGTAGATATCCACTACATCGTACTTTGTAGCAGATTCGCAACCGCTAGGTAAGCGTGATAGACAGTCGGCGTTACCATTAAACTTTGAATTCTTGTATTTGATCTCGAAATTGTATCCTTGTAGAAAAACTGCATAATGTTGCATTCTCAATGCTGTGTACGCAGGTAAAGCCTTGGAAGGTGAAAAAATTTGCACCAAAGGCCGATGATCGCTATAGAGGGTAAACTTACTCCCGTATAAATATTGATGAAACTTTCGGATTCCAAATATTATCGCATAAGCCTCTCTGTCTATTTGCGCGTACTTTTTCTGCGTATCCGTTAAGGTTTGTGACGCATACTGTATAACACGCTCAGTCCCATCGGGATAGCGATGCAATAAAACGGCCCCGACACCGTAAGGACTCGCGTCTGTAGCAAGAATGAGCGGTAACTTTGTATCAAAATGTACTAATACTGTGTCGCTTTTAAAATGGTGCTTAGCTTCTTGGAAAGCTCGCTCGCAATCACGCGACCATTTGAACGGAATGTCCTTCTGTAAAAGGGTATGCAACGGTGTAAAAATTGTACTTAAATTATTTATGAAACGGCCATAATAATTAACCATTCCTAAAAAGGAACGTAACTCGGTTACATTTTTGGGTCGTGGCATCTGGTCAATTGCCTGCATTTTTCCAACAGTTTTATGTATGCCTTCTTTATCGACTCTGTATCCGCAATGTTCTATGCTATCTTTGAAAAATTCACATTTCTCTTCGTTGATACGTATATTAGCATTGGCTAGGCGCTGCAACACCTGCTCGAGACGGTTGAGATGAATCTCATTATTAGGGCCGGTAATCCTAATATCGTCCCAGAGGATTGAAATACCGTCAATTCCTTGTAATGTATTCTCCATCTCGCGCTGCCAAATTGCAGCTGCAGACGCAATTCCGTACATGAGCCTATTGCTCCTGAAAAGACCTTTATGTGTGTTCAACGTTATTAACTCGCGGTCTTCTTCGCGAACTTCCATCTGTAGGTAGGCTTGTTTCAAGTCTATTTTTGTAAATTTGTCTCCTCCTGCCATTGACGCGAATAACTCGTCCGTGGTAGGAAAAGGATGTTCGTCCACCAATAGGTTCGGATTAATCGTTATACTAAAATCGCCACATAAGCGTACTTTATTATTTTTTTTTAGTATGGGCACGATGGGTGTAGCCCACCGCGAAGTATTCACTTTCTCAAGTAAGGTAAACGTACCAGTGGCCGCACACTTAAGCCACAATTCAGATTGTGATACAAATTTAGCCCATTTAGACGCATGCTTGGTACAAATGACTTGAACCATCTTGAAGCTTAGGGTTTCTAGTTTCTAAAACACATGCAATGTTTATTTTAATATTCAGTCATTTATTATTTATGCCGCGAAAATGATAAAAAGGTCAAATGTACCAGTGCCCGCACAGCTTTTACTCGGCATGTCCCAGTGTCCGCATAACCTTTATTACTCGGTCCGCACAATACGATATTTAAACTGTAGAAGAGTGAGCATCGACGGATCTCAATCAAATTAGATAGAAATAATTTTTTTTTTCAAGCAAAGTACCGACAATTGAATAATGTAACTTTATACTATACTTGACAACTGTATTTTCATAATAAATCTAAAAGTAGTATACATAATAAAAAATATCCAACTGAGGCTAAGAAGTGTAGATGAAGGTAGAGATGCCTGAAAGAAGAGAAGAAAGAACAGCAAAAGATTTAATCAATTTAAAATTATGACAATGGCTGATATAACGTTGAACGATAAACATTTAGTGAAAAAATATGTCACATAACAATTACAACATCTTTGTTTGTTTTTCCTTCTATTTCCTTCTCCAGTTTCTCGTTCTCTTCTTGCTGTTTCTCGTTCTCTTTTTGCTGTTTTTTCTTCTCTTCTTGCTGTTTTCTCTTCTCTTCTTGCTGTTTCTTCTCTTCTTGCTGTTGTTTCTTTTTCTCTTCTTGCCGTTTCTTCTTCTCTTTTTGCTGTTTCATCTTCTCTTCTTGCTGCTGTTTCTTTTTTTCTTCTTGGTGTTTCTTTTTCTCTTCTTGCTGCTGTTTTTTGATCTCTTCTTGCTCTTTCTTCTTTTCTTCTTGCTGCTTTTTTTTCTCTTCTTGTAATTTTTGCTTTTCCAACTGTGTGACTTTTTTTTGTTCTTGCATCTTTTCTCTTTTTATTCGTCTCTCTTCTTTTTCTTGCAACATCTTCAGCTTTTCTTCCTCTTTCTGCGAAGCTAATAATAGCCATTGATCGCTGGTAGCGACAGAAGGAAGTTTCTCGGTCGTCTTCTTTTTTTTCGTAACTTTCTTTCTGTCTTCCGGCCAGAAGAGCGAATTTTTAAAAACTGATGGAATCTCTTCAGCTCTTTTAGCAGCACTTTTCGGAGTATTATCGACAATTTGTACATTTACACTATTCAGAACGTTCAGCGGACTTCTTCGCGTCTCGCCAACAGCTTTCGCGGCGGATTCCTCTGTGTTTAAGCTGTTTTGTTTTACCCCAGTTGTTTGCACGACGCTTTGAACGCCTGTACCAATAGCCTCCTCGACGATTTCCGCGATGTTCTCGTTACATTCTTCGACGATTTTCGCGATATTCTCGTCACATTCTTCGACGATTCCCTCGATTTTTTCACTGCTGTCCTCCACAATGCTGTTAACGCATCCCTCCGTGAGAATTGTGATGCAACTCTCGTCGATTACTGTCAATATGATAATTGTTAATTACAGAGCATGATAATCACGGCGCTATTTCAAACACGAACCTTCAACTCCTACGGGTTCTGAGCTTTCCGCATCGATGATATCATCACCATTGAAGGTTAAAATGATAGAGTCTCCTTGTTGAAAAGTGGATTCGGTCTCCGATCTGAATCCAATTCCCAAATCAGCAACGAAATGAAAGATGTCGTTGGCTCTAGTCCCGTCTTCTTCTAGTGCCTCCAGCTGAATGTCATTTTGCCCATTATTAGCTAAATATATTAAAACAGATCGAAACAATGATTAATTAATCAATTTTAAATGGCGAAATTAATCGTATCGCGACACGAAATCAATTTTAAATGCCGAAATTAACCGTATCGCGATACGAAAAAGTCTTTATATAAAAATTGTCCACAACACTTTATTTCACGTCTAATATACCAGCGAGTTTCTTAATTTTTAGCCAATACTGATATAGTCCTTCATTCGTGCTTTCACCACTCCAAACCCCAGAACGATGCGATTCCTCGAAAGCGCTGATCACGTTAGCCGGTAATTGCTGTTCCATCAACCGTAAATGTTCGACAAATTTCGTCTCAGCTTGAAGCGTGCTCGGATCGTTATGACAAGTATCATCGCTCGATGACATTCCTTTTCGAAGAACATTGAAATCAACCGCATCCGCTGAGAAAGGGGCGAGCCCGCACGATCGAAATCCGTTTCTTATCGTTGCTGTTAAATCCAAAGAATCAAGTGCGACCTTCAATAAAGGTGCAAATTGTTCTTTTTTCAAACGATCTCCGCAGTTCTCGAATCTCCACTGATTCACGGTTTTTTTCCACGCACTTTTCAACGGATGAAAAACGGCGACATCCAACGGCTGTAAAATATGTGTAGCGTTGGGATACAACGCGATGAGTTCGATGTTCTTTTCTCTGCAAAAATTACTCAGCGGTAGAGTGCAATGAGATGAATGTCCGTCAACGTAGAGAACGACTGGGAACTCGATGTTGTTTTGCTGCAGCCAAGGGTAGAAGACGTTCGTTACATACTCGAAAAACGTCTCGGCAGTCATCCAGCCTCTATCGGAAGTACCGATGCTCCAACCCGACGGAACATTATCGGTTACAGATTTCGGTACACGCTGATACCAAAACATCACCATCGGAGGAACTAACATCCCTGCTGCGTTTACCATGAAAAGAGTCGTGAGATTCTCCTTTTCGTCGGCATTGACGACGTTGTAAACTCACTTCGCCCCTTTTCGAACGATGACATGATCAGCCTTTGGGCATAAGAAGAACCCACTTTCATCACAATTATAGACTCGCGAAGGGTCGATGTTCAGCAGGCCTTTGCCCTTCAAGTACTGAGAAACTTCCTGGAACCAACCCCTCAATTTTTCTTCCGTCGCCGACGCACGACTGTACGTTAAGTTTTGAGCAATACGTTGAGAAAGTTCCTTATGCCGACGACAAAATGCTTCGTACCAGTGACGACCCGGACGATTGTTCGTAAAAGGTGTTTCTCGTTTTAATTCGACGACTAACTTCTGAACAGCATTGAGAAGTTGCTCTTTAGTGATGGGAAATCCTCTTTCACTGACGTGAAAAATCCAATCGACGAGATGTTGTTCTTCGGTTGCTGTGAGAATCGAGCTAGGTCCCATCGACGCCTTTACTAGAGCTTTGTTTTTAAGTTTGCCAAATAATGTGCTCGATGGCACTCCATACTGTGCACTCGCTGCTCTTATCGTTGATCCACAGGCCACAGCATCTACAGCACTGTCAACCGAAGATTGGCAATATTTTTTTTTCGATGCCTTCGGCATGATGCAGGGTTTCTGCAATGAAATATAGTCCTTCTTTGCATGGAGATCTCATTACATTCAATATTCACTATAATTTATATATTTTATTATAAAATTATCGATTATTAGACAAAAATATATTCAGCCGTAACATAACCTCTCCATGTAAACAGCAAACAATTTTTCTGATACTGGTTGCACAGATTCAGCATGCACATTAGATTTATTGCAGATATATTATCGACAATGAGTACTTACTTATCAATCGGTTTTCCACACGATAATTTGTTTTTTTAAATCGAAACACCAGAATTAAAAACTGCATCGATCGAGAGACAGCGTGCTACGCGATTACGTGCGGTTACTGGGACTAGCGAACTTCGCAGAGTTGTACCAGTATCCGAACAGCGTCTCGATAGGGGTACAGCATATGATTTGCTTGTCCCAGTAACCGAACAGGAAGATTTTACTATTAAATTGTGTTTTATAAGCAATTAAACCGCCGCATAGGTAAGAATACATTCTCCTGAATAAAATGAGCTATAATTTACCTCCAAAATACGAAAAGGTGGAACAATAAACCTTAAGAAGCTTTCAGCAATCCTTAGCATATTCGATAAGGAATGCGTTGAAACTACCGCCGTGACGTGCGAGACCGAATAAACAATTTAAAATAAATGGTAATCCGTGCAGAATCATACTTCTTTGTTTGTTATTAAGTACAATAACGTATTGTAGATCCCTACACAATTTTTAGATTTGCAATATTCTTCACGAAATGCTTAATAAATTGAAAACATTAAAGTCGTGTGCGGCGACTGGGACGTGTGCGGCCACTGGTGCGTTTACCTTACTCCGTCTCGTACTAGTGCTTGCAACTCCTCCTCTACCAATGCTAACAACTTAAAAGGAACTTTTCGTGGTTTCAAAAATACTGGGGTTGTATTCTCCTTTACTGTCAACTTAGCTTGAAAGCCCTTAATTTTCGTAGATTCCGTATCTAATTTATCGCGATAACATTGTAGTATCTTTTGTAATCTAGTTTGTATAGAAGTACATGTATCATTGATTGTATTAATCGAACCTGTAAGCTGCAATTGTAATTGCCTAATCCATTCACGTCCCACTAAAGGCTCGCGATTCACGGTAGAAACGTATAAATTTAGATTGACCAGACTGCCACGCCACGCGACCGATACTGAAATTATCCCGACTACTTTTACCGAGGTTTTGCAAAAATTGATTAATTGTACATTTGTAGATTGTAACTTTTTATGTGGAAAATACTTTCGTAACGTATCTGTACTGATTACCGAAACTGCCGCTCCACTGTCTACCTCGAAACGCAGTGATTTACCTTCAATTCTGAATGTCTCGTAATATTTTTCACGATGCTCTGTATGTTCCAGCAACGCAATTTCGTCTACTATATTCGTAGTCGCATGTTTCGCCGCAAAACAGACTTTCCGCAGGTGGCCTGATGTTCCGCAGTTAGTGCATTTGATACCGCGATCTAAGGAGCACTTATTCGCAAAATGGTTACCACCGCATCTATAACAAGAAATATTAGTACTCGTTTTTACAACAGGTTTTTGAACATTAGGTTTACCGACATTAGCTGTATTATTTTCGCTCTTCTCCTTGAATGACTTCTTTGCCGGCTTCTTTTTCCGTGGCTGCTTCTTCTCTCCTTTGTTGCCCTTGGCATCCAGATATTCGATCGCCGCTGTTTCCGTGTGTAGTTGACGAGCGTCCTTTTCTGACAACTCCATCGCTGTCGCAACCTGGACGGCTTTATCGAAGGTTAGATCCTTCGTTTCCAGCAGTTTCGACTGGGCCCGTTGACTTGCCAGGCCAAAAACGAACTGATTTCTCAGTGCTGTCTTCAAATATGCACCAAAATTGCAGTGTACACTTAACTTGTGTAACGCAGCCACGTACTCTTTGATCGTTTCTTCTTCTTTCTGCTTTCTCTGGTAGAAACGAAAATTCTCCGCAATCTCCAAAGGTTGAGGCGCGTAAAATTCACCGAAGCTGGCGACCAATTCATCGAATGTACTCGTATATGGATCCGTCGGCGCCAGCCGATTGCAGATCACGTCGAACGCTGCTAACCCGACGTAGTGTAATAAATATAACACTTTCTGATTATCTGGAATCTTGAAAATTTTAATCGCGGCTGTGAATCTCTGTAGCCAACGATTCCATTCGGTGGTTGCTGGCTCGAAAGTGTCGATCGAGAAACTTCCATGCATAACCACTTCCGCCATTTTGTCGAATTTCTTGAATTATGTATCGAATTGTCTCGAAGTATGTATGCACGTATATGTTCGTATGTAGGCACGTATGTAGACACATATGTAGGCAGGTATGTATATTCGTATGTATGTTCGTATGAAGTACGAAAATCGAGGTAAAGATAACGCACACAATGTCCACTGCCGCACGTTGCTCGTAACCTTAGCTCGCGCAGACCTCGTCTTTTCTTGCACACGACGGCGTACTCTCCTCACCAGCCTGCTGCCAGCGATCCCATCCTCGTCGCCATTCTTTGTTATGTAGGTGCTAATAAATAATAGTGAATGCTTCTAAACACTTTTCTTTATTCGCTGACGCGTACAATATAGGAGAGCACGGCAAGGCACGTGTGTCTTCTTCCGTGTCTAATTTTCCAGTGTGTTCGGGGAATCCCCCGCGCGGTAATCTGCGGGTCCCCACGCTACGATCGCTGTCCTACGTTACTCATTGGTCGCGCCCGTAGTGGCGCCGCAACTCTAATACGCGCGGTTATTTGAAACATACGTAATCACACAACAGAACGTAAAAGGTCAAACTATGAATGTATCATCTTTGCAGCAGGCACAAGCAAAAAAATCATGGGAATGTAATACCTTGTGTACAATTGATAATCTGTTTTTAATCGATCGTTATGAAAAATTCCTTCAAACAATAAGTACATGTACTTTAAACAAAATACCACAATTGTTAGAAAAGATTCATACATGTACGATAAAAAATTCAAATAAAAAGGGTCACACACATGCTTGTTACATTGATACAAAACTTTGCAAAGCGATGTTTCTTTGTGTTCAAATATTATCACCTCATTTTCCAAAGGTAAGACATATTAAACGTTTAATTTATCAAATAACAAGTTTCTATCGGAAAATGTTAAATCTGCAGAAAGCTTTAACTTCCGCTGATTTAGACACATTAAATGAAATTATAACTTTGGAACAAGAAAAAGCAAATATGTACAAACATCAGCAGAGTTGTACTATTTTGAGTGATGACGATATCATTTCTCGCTATAGCAACGCATTTAAAGTTTTTACCAAACGCTGCATGGACACACCTTGATATGTTCGTGCATCATGTGAGAGACTTTGTTATAAGAGAAGTGTCTCTAAAATTAATAAACTTAAAACGCAATTAGATATTCCAATTTGGAGAGATTTAATGGCGCATTTAAAAAAACATAACATTACCCCACAATACATATGTCGTTATTGTGCAGGAAAATTCCGTAACGGATTAATGCCTGCGTATTGCGTTTTAAATAATCGATTTGTACGTGATACACCCGAAGAAATATCATCTCTTAACACGTTTGAAAAAATTTTTATACAAAGAGCTAAAGCTTTTCAAACTGTTGTTAAAATGGGAACTGTTATTAACAAAAAACTGCCTCATAGAAATATGGTACAAAAAGTAAAAGGTAGAACGTTTCATTTACCATTACCTTTACAAGAGACATGGAACAAATTATGTTTCGATACTGATCCAATTAATAAAAATCATGAAATGTACTTCGTACGTGTTAGAGGTGTTCCGACAAAATCCAAAATTGTTTGGGAGGAATACGTAGATCGTAAAAAAGGTACACAAGGCTTTAACATGGCTCAAACGTAACAATCCTTTTTACAATAATATAACACTCTCAGAAACTCACGATGGATTATGTTTAGAGAAACTGGATAATAATGAATTTGAAGTACAAGAGACGGAAAATGACAGTAAATCTGTTTCGGATAACGAACAAGAATTGAGTCCAAAAGTTCCAATGGAAGAAATAAAAAATAACGTAGACGCTATTTTATCAAATGACGAACAAGAATTGAGAGTTCAAAAGTTCCAATGGAAGAAACAAAAAATAACGTAGACGCTACTTCAAATAATCAGCGTGAAGCGATGTTAACCCAGATTCTTGACGAAAGTCAAGATAGTTATAACGAGCAATACACTATTTATCCTTTATATGAAAAAAAAATAATGTCAAAGTGCTACTGCCTTATATCAAATGTTAAAAGTTTAAGATTTGCCCTTAGACAATCGTGAGAAATCTTTAGATCTATTGTGTTTTCCAGATTTATTTCCTTTTGGTGTTAATGGACAACGCGAAACTAGACAGGTTAAACTTCACAGCCATAAATTTATTAAATGTTGTTTGACATCCAAACATTCACAATTTAGATTAAGTCCACAATTCTTATTTTTCTTGTTAAATGATGCGAATATTCGTCAATTAAGTCGTGGTATTTATCATAAATTGTATACAACTGATTCACGAGAACGTTATACGGCTACAGAATATTTACAAGCATTGCAGAAAGGTGATTTGGAATCTGACTTGAGTTCGATATTTGCCACTTTAAGAAATACGGAACAATACTGGCGTAGACCAAGAAGTGATTTAAATGCTATGACGCAAGAATACGGGCCTGCGACATTCTTCTTTACAGTTAGTCCTGGTGAATGGATGTGGGATGATTTAGGTGCATATATTCGTGAAGTAAATGGATGGCCTAACGATTCGACGCCCGTTAGTGTACTCGTTGATCCCGTGTCGACGTCGAGGTTTCTTGATAATAAATTTAAAGCGCTGCTTGATTTTATTTGTTCAAGATCACCCGATCGGAGAAGTAACACATTACTTCTGGCGACGAGAATACCAAGGTAGAGGTATACAACATTTTCATTTATTAATTTGGATTAAAGATGCGCCAATTATTGGTAAATCTTCTGTTGAAGAGGTTTCTAAATTTATTTTGCAACATATAAGTTGTAAAATGCCAGATTCAAATATTTCACCATTGTTATATAGGCGAGTCAATACGTATCAACGACACAAACATAATGATTATTGTCTTCGTTCTAAAAAAGTAGGACGTAAAACGACTCGCGTCTGTCGTTTTGGATTTCTTCGTCCAGTTACAGACACGTTGATTATGAGAGATGTCATAAGTTCGATAGCAGGTAGGAAACGATTAAAAAATAGAAGTAGGCTTTATGACCTTCCTCGAACAGATACTGAAACCACTATAAATGATTATAATCCTATCATTCTTACTGCATGTGAAGGAAATATGGATATACAATTAATCGGTGAAAAAGCATCGCTGCTTACTTGGTATATTACTAAGTATATAAATAAACCAGGAAAAAGTGAAATATCTGATGTTATCTTTGATAGTAAAAATAAGAAAGACGAATCATTGACGAGCCGTCTTTGGAAGATTGCTTTTCGAACCATGAGTAATAGAGAATGTGGAGCTCTTGAAGCTGCTGATACATTGCTAGGTAATCCTTTATATGGAACTGATCGAAATACGAGTATTAGATGGTTGGATGTTAATCAGATACGACATAGAAAAGTTAAAACCTGTAAGAAAATTGAAGCTCTTGATGGAGATTACACAGACATATTTTGTCCATCTATAATAGATGATCATTATCCACGGAGACCGGAAGAATTTGAATCCTTGTGTTTATATGAATTTGCACAGCAATATGATATTACGAAAATCAAACCACAAAGTAAAAATATTGAATTCTACAAGATGAATAATGGTTATTATCTGAAACGACGACAGCGTAACTATATTATTAATCACTATAAATATGATGTTAATACGCGGCCGGAAAATTATTTCTTTTCATTACTGCTTATGTTTAAACCATGGCGGAAACTGGAAGATCTTAAAAGTGGATGTGATACTTATGCAGAATCATTTCACAAGGGAAAGTTAGATCTTGAGAAAGCATTGGATTATCGTGAAAAATTAGAGGAATTGCAAAAAGCATTTGAAACTGCGAAGCAATTGGTTCAGCAACGTTTAGATGATTTAGAAAAACAGCACGAGTCTCAAGGTGATCCTGATAATCCAAAAGGTGTTCAAAATATTGAGGCTGGTGAAGCGATGCAAGATTATAAGGATCTTGGTGAAAAATTAGTTCAGGAAATCGATGTATCTGAAATGATTTCAAATCTGAACGCAGATCAAAGAAGAGTATTTGACGATGTGATCAACGCCGTAACATCGCCGGATAATAAACAATTACTAAAATACGTTAGCGGAGAAGGAGGTACTGGTAAAAGTTTCTTAATTAAAACAATTAGATGCTGGATAAAACAAAATCTCAACAAGGATACCGTTGTAGCAGCACCTACTGGTATAGCAGCGTTCAATATCGATGGTTTGACAATTCACAGAGTGCTGCAGTTACTCATTGCACATGGTGATACTCCCAAGTATACACAATTATCTGATCATGTTTTGAAAGTTTTGCGGGCAGAGCTTAAAGATGTTCATCTTATTATAATTGATGAAGTGTCAATGATATCTAATTTAACTTTAGCGTATATACATTTAACTATCTCAAATATTCAATACCACTGAAGATGGTTAGTTTGGTCAAAAGCATATTCTTTTATTTGGAGATCTGCTTCAATTACCTCCTACGTGAAGATTTTGTTTTTGTTCGATTATCAAAGAAAGAAATTGATAAATATATTGGCTCTATAGCGTCTACAAAGTGGGAAAATTTTAAATATGACGAATTAACGATCAATATGCGTCAGCAAGAAGATGAATCTTATCGTGAATTACTCTCGAGAGTTCGTATTGGTTTATTGACAAAATCTGATTTTGAGATTTTCGAAAAAAGAAAAATATCTTTTAAAGGCGAGTCTTTCGAAACAAGATTATATGAATTATGTAATTTTATTGATAATTTGCCATCTGATACCGTTTGTTTACTGCCTACTTGTCATATGTGCGATGTTCTTAACACTGCAATGTTAAGCCGTATTGATTCAAAATAAATATTATTAATTGCTGAAGATACGTTTGAATGTAGTAAACATATAAGAAAGCAAGTAGTAAAGAAATTGACAGATAATGATGATGATAATACTAGAACAGCTGGACTTTCAAGACAAATTACAATTAAAATTGGAGCTAAAGTCATGATAAGACGCAATATTGATGTCACGTTGGGCCTTGTAAATGGTACAATTGCTACAGTTATTTCTGTTGTACAGAATACTGATTATGTAGAAAAGATAAAACTTCTTTTACCGTCTGGTTTGAAGTATTTTATTGAAAGAGTAAGTGTCAAGTTTCAAGTAATGGATATGGCGTATGTTGTTAGAAAACAATTTCCATTATCTTTGAGTTATAGCATCACCATTCATAAAAGCCAAGGATTAAGCTTGCAAAACGCTGTTATAGATATAGGTAATTCTGTATTTAGTCATGGTCAAGCATATGTTGCGTTATCCCGAGTAACTTCTCTGGATGGATTGCATTTAATTAATTTTGATCCGTCATCTGTAACAGTGATAAAGCTATTACCGAATATAATCGGCTAAGACGATTTATACCAAAAGCAAAAATGATTACTATTTCAAAACAACGTTTTCGAAAAGTAAAAGATGTTCCGTGGACATTGTCGAAAAGAATTGCTTCTGTTCAAGAGTCAAATCAAGAAGCTCGACAAAGTACTGCTTGGGAAATACGTGCTTTTCAAAATACAGATAAAGATTCGCACTGTGCAAATGCAGTATTACAATGCTTATTGCATTTAAGTATTATTAGAAAAAAATTGCTTAATATTAAGAAACAAGATAATTTAAGTAAATTAGCACAGCGATATGAAAGTAATATGGAAAATTTGAACACTGACGCAATACGGAAAAGTTTAGAAGAATACTTTTCGATTAAACGAGATGCCGTCGAATTTCTTACTGCTATTTGTACAAAATATGATTATGTAAGAAATCTAGTAGAGCATCAAGTTACTTGTACTAGTCGGTGCAAATCATGTGGTAATACAAAAGTTATTATTACTGATAACAATATACTTGTCCCAATTTCTATTAAAAATTTGAAGAAAAAATGTAATCTTAATGATTTATTAAAGACTACATTTTCACATTGGTGTCAATCACATGACGAATCATGCAAACATTGTGCAGGAAATGATATAATGTTTAAAAATAAATTAACGTTGACAAAAAAAATAGTTATTATTTATTTAGTTATGTTTTCATTACAAGATAATAAAGTAATAAAAATACCACAGAAATTTAATTTAAATGGCATATCAACAGCTAAAGTATCAATAGCTAAACAGCAGTATAAAGTAATGAATGTTATATTTCATGATGGTTCATCTATTGAGAATGGCGATTATACAAGTATGTGTAGAGAAGGGACATCTTGGACTAAAATTGATGAGAAACAAAAAATGATTACGAAAGAAGAACGATGGCCTGCAGGTGCTAAAAATATTTATATATTATTTTTACAAAAAGTTGATAATAAAAATTAAGCAACCATTATCAAATATAGATTTTTTATATGTGGCATCAAACATGTCTTTCATTTATTAATTTACATATCAATGATTATATTTTAATTATAAAAGACGATGAGAGTGGTGGTAAGATTTTTTCACTTTATTAGCATTAATTACGTTAAAATGCGATTATGTCTTATATTGCAAAAGATACCTACATATATACAGGGTATAAAACTAAAAGTGTTACAGACTATTATTTCTAAAACTAAGCAAATTATGAAATTTTTGTTTTCTTAGAAATAATATAGTCTGTAATACCTTCAGCTTTACAATCTGTACATACTGTTTGTAAGATATACTTTTTATATAAGACTATTATAGATATTACAAGCGCGCACTACGCCTGTAACTTTAATATATTTCACTGTTATTATTACACTATTAACCACACAACTGTCAAAATATGTGTTATAATCTGTATATCCACAGGGCCAGGAATAGACCAACTCGCTTGTACAATGCAAAGAATATCGTGTATTTGTCTTCTTCTTACAAAGAGAGGTTATATTGAAAGGCGCCTGTAATATAAGTGCCGCATTTTAGTACGTGTAAATAAAAAAGTTCATAATTGATACGGTACCTTTCAATATATCGGGGAATACAAATTCAGCAATCTACAAAGACCTTACTCAATTAACGTAAAATATCGTAATGTAACGGTCGCGATACTTTTCCTTTGGCATAGATAAAAAGTACTAAGAGTAGAAACAAAATGGAATAAAGTCGCAGTCGGTAAGTTCGAATTCTCAAGAAGGTAACAGTAAGATATAAAATAATTACAATTCAACACTCCTCCTTAATTATTTTACATCGTAGTTCCTCAAAATTCTTGCGGGTTAATGGCTTCGTTAAGATGTCAGCCAATTGTTCGGAGCTTTTGACATGCTTCAGTTTGATTGTTCGTCCAATATGTTCCTCAATAAATTTTCTGGGAATCTCAATGTGTTTCTTGTCCTTGGTTACTTTACCTTCACTAGTGTTCTGCATCATGTGAATAGCAGACTGATTGTCAACGCACAGAAGGGTTGGCATATTTAAATCCAGAGAATTAAGTTCATTTGCGATGCGTCGAATCCAACAGATGTCGTCTATTGAAGAAACGGCTGCTCGATACTCAGCTTCGGCTGTTGAGGTTGCAACTAGGCGTTGTTTTTGGGAGTACCAGACAATGGGACCTCCACGCATGACAAGAGCTCCACTAGTTGAATGTCCCGTACGTGTATCACCTCCATAATCAGAATCCGTGTAGGCGACAAGTTCCGACTCTCCAGTAAAAAAAATGCCGAAGCTAACAGTTCCTTTCAAATACTGGAACACACGTTTGACCATTTTCCAATGACTCACCATTGGCTTGTTATTAAATCGGCTCAGATAATTTACGGCAAAGCTGATATCTGGACGTGAGATTGTGGCCAGATACAGCAAACTCCCTACAGCTTCTCGATAAGGTTCCGACTTGTCCAAAGGCTTGTCATTTACCAAGTTTTCTTCATCAGTGACCATTCCACGTTCCATAGGTGTAGACGCAGAGTTCAACGAGTCAAAATTGAAACGATGTAGAATCTTCTTGGTGTATCTCGGTTGGCTTACAAAAATTCCAGTTGGTCCACATTGAATTTGCATGTCCAGATATGATAGATTTCCTTGGTAGTCAGTGTTAAATGTAGCTTCGAACTCTTGATTTAGTTGATTTAGAATCTCAATCATGTCCTCTTCAGATGTTCCTGCGAATAATCCATCATCTATGAATAAGACGAAAAACATACTTCTATCTTCATTATAGTAGATACAAGGATCATCATCGGTGTTTTCAAAACCGAGTGATTTTAAGAATTCGGAAAATATTTCGTTCCAATTCTTCGGTGCTTGTTTAAGACCATAGATTCTTTTAAGTAGTTTGCAAATACGATCAGTTCCATCGTTGAAACCTTCCGGTTGATGCATATAAATGTCTTCTTTTAGATTGCTATGCAAGAAGGCTGTCTTGATATCAAAAGTCATCAGTATCATCTTTCTAGAGGCCGCAAGACTTAAAATCAATCGAATCGATGCATGACGAGCGACAGGACTGAACGTTTCAAAGTAGTCGATTCCTTCTTCCTGTTCGAAGCCCCTGGCAACTAGACGAGCTTTAAGTCGACCATCTTGTTTCTGACGTAAGACCCAGCGACAGGTCAACGGTTGTGCTTGCTTTGGAGTTTTCACCAATTTCTAGGTCTTCATCTTAATCAGGGAATCAAATTCTTCGGACATCGCTTTACGCCACTTCTCATCTTTTAGAGCCTTAGATACAGGAATATCTTCAACTTCTCCAATCATAACATAGTCTGTAAGTTTAATTGGCTTCTTCAGATTTCGACGATCACGTAAGTTTAATGATGTAGATATATTTTCAGTCCGAGCAGGCGAATCATCTTTTCAAGACAATCTGAATAGTCATCATTGTCGGTGTCTTCAGGATGGGATTCTTCAGAACTTTTGGATTCTTCTCCTGAACTTTCGTTTTCGTTCTCTGTCAGTGAGGCTTCAATTTCAGTGTAACCCTTTTCGACTCCAATCTTCTCATCAAAGATTACATTGTCAGAAGTAACGACATCACGTTCGTTGGATATATAAATTCTATAACACGGGGAGTCCATATCGTAACCAACGAAAATTCCTTTCTTCGATTTCTTTTCAGTTTTGGCCCGTTTATGATCTTGAATTAACACATAACATTCGCATCCAAAGCTTCTCAATTTTCTGACGTCTATTCTGCGACCAAACCACAATTCTGCGGGACTCTTGTCTTTCAGTGAACTCGTTCCTGTCTGATTCAAAGTGAAAACTGCGTAGTTTACAGCTTCAGCTCACAGATTTTCGTTTAATTCTTGTGCGTGTATTGCAGATCGAGCCGTCTCTACGACTGTGCGCATTTCTCGCTCGATACGACCATTTTGTTGAGGCGTATAAACATTTGTTCTGATATGGAATACTCCAAGCTCTTCTAAAAGTTTCTTAGTATCGGCATTTTTGATTTCAGTGCCGTTATCTGACTTAAGACACTTGACTTGTCTTTCAAACTGATTTTCAACCATCTTCAGAAAAGTATTGAGTCTTCCGGTAGCTTCATCCTTCGTTTTCAGGAAATAAACCGTTCTGAAGTGCGAGAAATCGTCCTTGAACAGAAGAAAGTACTTGGCTCCTCCTAGAGACTTGATATTCATCTCACATAAATCGACATGAACCAGATCTAAGGGTTGATTTGCAGTCTTATAATTTGCCGGATGAGAAATACGGTGTTGTTTTCCGTAGACGCAACCTGGACACACATAATCGTTCCAATCATCAACATACTTAATGGAATTCTTTTTCAGGATGTCTCTTACATATTTAATGTTTTGATGAGCAAGTTTTTCGTGCCAAGTTTTAATGGAAGCAATCAGCAGGCACTTGTCAGATTCTTCTTGACGAAACATCATTTTGTACAGATTTCCTTTGCGTTTGGCAATTGCTACTGTTTCTTTATCAAGGGTGGTGAAAGTAGATTTATTAGCAGTCGCAGTTTGGAGATAACCTTTGTCCAACAATTGAGTAACCGAGAAAAGGTTGAAAGTCATCTTCGGAACATACAATACATTCTGAAGTACGATTTTGTACCATTCTTCACCGTTGAAGGCTTCCATTTCCACATCACCCATTCCTATTCCTTCCAATTTAGTAGAATCGCCGATTATTATCATTGTAGGTTTCTCAAAGTTAACATAGTTCTTCAGCCAATCCATGCGAGGAGTCATATGTTGTGTGGCAGCACAATCTTGAAACCAGGAGTCACTGCAACTTGACTTCGTGTTTATATCATTTATATTTGCTGTTGACAGACCAATAGTAATAAGTGCTCGACGGTTAGATTTCTTGGAATCGTCATTTTCAGATTTGTCATTTTTCTTGCTACTACTCTCGCTAGTATTTTCTTTGGGACAGTCCTTGGCAAAGTGACCTTTCTGATTGCAGGTATTGCAGGCGTAGTTATTCTTACAGTAATTTAGATACTTCGCGCACGGCTTATTTTTGCAGTATTTCTTTACATGTCCTTTCATACCGCACTTGAAGCATTTAACAGACGAGTTTTCTTGTGAATTTGACTTGTCGAATTTCTTACCTTGCTTAGAAACAAGAGCATTTTGAGGTTTAGTCTCATTTGACTGTTCGCTTTCGTTCAATCTGTCTTCTTCTAGTCGTAAGCGCTCAAACAGCTTACTCAGATTCTTGTCAGCAGCTGCAGCATTGTCCCAGGCAGTACGAAAATGGTAGAGTTTAGGCGGCAACATTCCCAGAATTCTTGTTATAATCCAACTTTCTTTCATCTCTTCTTCTTCAGCTACTAAATCTTCGGCACATTGTTGTATCATCATACAATTTTCAATAACAGACTTGTTTATATCATACTTAAAATTAAAAAACTGTCTTTGCAATCCTTCGACAGTGAGATCGGACTTCTTACCATACAAGGTCTCGAGTTTATCAAGCATTTGATTCGCCGATGTACAGTTTGCAATTTTCTTGGATATGTTGCTACTAACGTTTAATCGTATACAGGTTTGAGCATCAAGGTCTTACTTGATCCAGATTTTAACAATTGCATCGGTGTCTGGTCCGAGAGGCCTTGGTTCACCTCCCGTCGCTACTAAAAACAGACCTTTTGATTTTAGCGTCAAGTTCAATTTGAACCTCCAGGATATATAATTGACATTTCCTTGCGAGTCCTCAGACAAGATTTCCATTTGCGATTTGATGGAATCCATGACGTTTGTATATCTGACAATTCGTTGACTGTAAATGACTAACGATGAACGATGAACGATGACTGACTTGTGTCCCTCGTAAATGGATATACTGTAAGTCCGACAATTTTATTACAGCAATCCTGGGCCCATAACCTGTTATAATCTGTATATCCACAGGGCCAGGAATAGACCAACTCGCTTGTACAATGCAAAGAATATCGTGTATTTGTCTTCTTCTTACAAAGAGAGGTTATATTGAAAGGCGCCTGTAATATAAGTGCCGCATTTTAGTACGTGTAAATAAAAAAGTTCATAATTGATACAGTACCTTTCAATATATGGGGGAATACAAATTCAGCAATCTACAAACGACCTTACTCAATTAACGTAAAATATCGTAATGTAACGGTCGCGATACTTTTCCTTTGGCATAGACAAAAAGTACTAAGAGTAGAAACAAAATGGAATAAAGTCGCAGTCGGTAAGTTCGAATTCTCAAGAAGGTAACAGTAAGATATAAAATAATTACAATTCAACAATATGCCATGCCATGACAGCCAGTCATGAAGTAAGCGCAACAAGAGAACCAATTCGCATTGCGGAAAAACGACAACAATATTTCGATAGATTTGAGTATCGACGACATGCTCTTTTTAGAAGAGGATGCGTAACACTACAAAATGCATGATATCAGTACAAAATTACCTTTTTCAAAAAAGGTAAAAAAAAGGCGCCAAGTATACGCGTGGTTGTTACCTCGAAAAAAAACCAAGTGGTAGTATCATTAATTTTAAATTAAAAAATAAATAAAATCTATTCTAACCTAGGTGGTAGTAGCTTTAACTTTTCTTAACAAAATTATTATATTACAAAATTGTTACTTTATTTAATCCAAGTGATATCTACCTCAAAAAAAACTTAAATAACAAGTGGTATCTATTTAAAAAAAATATGTGAAATCTTTTAATACTACGCCAATTACAAAGAGAGAATATATATAGGTGTGACATTCCACGTCAAGTGGCCCCTCCCTCTGTCCAAAAATTGAAGCGACTTTAAATATTGAGTTTAAGCTTAACCCTCAGGGTACGGACTGGGTTAGCGTAACCCAGCAGCGAATTTTGAAAGTAGCGCCATTTCAAAGGAAGTGAATGGTGGGGGTCCGTACCGGGGGGGGGGGGAATCTTTGAGGTAGCTACTATGTGAGCACAGCCCGATATACAGTCAAAGTCGCCGGGTTAGGCTAACCCATGTCCGTACGGAAAGTAACTGTTTTATAGTCCGTACCCTGAGGGTTAAAATTTTTGTATATGTGAGGGCTTTCAAAATTTAAATGGCCTTTTTGAAAAACTCCATAACCCCATGACCCCATAAGCAAAATAACCCAAAAACCTGATGAAGTGATCTTACAATATGATTTATACGACTTGTCTCATCTCAATAATCGCTTTAATTAAGCTGTTTGGCCCTAAAACCCTCATAAACTATTAACCCAATGACCCCTTGATCTTATAACCCTCAAAACCCCATAACTCCATAACCATATAGTCCCATAAGCTTCTAAACCCCTGTAATCGAAACCATCGCATTTTGATTATCTTTCTATACCTCCGTAATCCTGTAATCCCTGTTACTGGCAGTTGCGCTGCTGCTAAGCACAGTGTTTATCCACTGCTGTTGCTGCTCCAATAACTATTTATTAAATTGTTGCTGTTGGGCAAACAATTGCTTTATAAAATCACTTTTTTTTCGTCAGGCATTTTCACAGCGCACCCGACACGACACAGTCAAAATTTATTAATCGCGCACTTTTGTTTGAGCCTACGCGGAAAGTTTTTTATTTGTTCAATTTTAATGAATCTTAATCACATGAACTTAGCGCACCCGACACGATATAGTCAAAATTTATTTTTTGCACAGTTTTGTTTGAGGTTACGTGGCACGTTTTATTTCGCTTTTAAAATCCTCGTCGCCAATTGTTAAGTCCGTGAGAACATGGTAATGCAGTTTTTGAAATGAGTCGTGACATTGTGCAGGTAAGACATGATGCGTATTCAAATTTGTAATTGGGCATATTCTAGAATGGGGTTATGGGATTATGGGGTTTTGGTGTTTTAGGGTCAAGGGGTTATGGGATTACAGGATTACGGAGGTATAGAAAGATAATCAAAATGCGATGGTTTCGATTATAGAGGTTTAGAAACTTATGGGGCTATATGGTTATGAGGTTATGGGGTTTTGAGGGTTATAAGATCAAGGGGTTAATAGTTTATGAGGGTTTTAGGGCTAAATAGCTTGATTAAAGCGATTATTGAGATGAAACAAGTCGTATAAATTATATTGTAAAATCACTTCATCAGGTTTTTGGGTTATTTTGCTTATGGGGTCATGGGGTTATAGAGTTTTTCAAAAAGGCCACTCAAATTTTGAAAGCCCTTGCTTATACAAACATTTTAAGCCCAAACTCAATATTTAAAGTCGCTTCAATTTTTGGACAGAGGAAGGGGCCACTTGACGTGGAATGGCACAGGTATATATATAATACATATATATATATATATATATATATATATATTGTCACGGCTTTTTCACTCCCGGACCGCTCCAGGGCGTGTGCCGGATCAAAAGGGGAAGAGGAGAGAAAGGTGGAAGGCCTCTCCGACGAGTCTCTCACACGGGCCGAAACTTAACGCGAAATTGTATTGGGCGCCAGACGCGTAACTCGCGTCCACTAAGAATCCCGAAACGAAAAATCCACCGAACGTAACGCCAAACCAATTTAATTCGGCGTGTGAGAGATCGACCAGCTCGGCTAAGGAGTGTGGGCGGGGTTAACGAAAGGGCAGCGCTCTATTCGGCAGGGTGGCACGCTAATCAATACTCAGATCATTAAAAGAAAATATAACAAGGTTTATTCTGAGTTAATTCTCAGACAGAAGAGGTGCCAGTCGGCTGCCATTATTAGGCTATAATCAAGTAAAGGAATAAGAACGCGGACGCCAGAGAAAAGAAAATTAACTAACGCTAGTAGCGTGGGCGTCAAGAGAAACAGAATATTACGTAGGTTTCGAATCAGAAAAACTAATAATAATTAAACTTATCGCTAACAGGGGCTGGTCGACGAAAGACACAGCCGAATATAACGAACCAGAGTAAACGCGAAATGATAGTGTCATTAAGAACCGGAGTAACGCGGAATCATAGTATAATGAACGCGAAGGAGCGCGAGATAGCCGGGGGTCACGCCCGAAGCGCGTGAATGCCACGTCTCGAGCCGTGCAGGAGTTCTGTCGCCAGATGACCCCGGATTCTAACGCGAGTATCTTAGCCTAACGCAAATATCGTAATCTAACGCAAATCTTAATCTAACGCGAACCTTAATCTAACACAAATCTTAATCTAACGCGAATCCTAATCTAACATACGTGATAATTATCGCGCGAGGAATGTCCGATGCAATACGTGATGGTCAGCAAGTGTTCGGCGCGAAGAAAGAGGAGCAGAGGTCCTCGTCATGACGCACAATGCCGGAGCTGACGCGAGAGTACGGAATTTCCGCGAGTAACCACGCAAGAGACAATAACGAACGCGAACATACGCAATTTCCCGCGAATCCTACGAAACGCAATAGTAATCCAACGTGAATCGTACACTGTAGCGCAAGAAACCGCCAAACGATTACATGAGTAACATTTCCGAAGCGAATCGTAACGTAACACATCAAAGCCAACGCGAACGATAACCGAACGCGAATTATCCGGACGCGAGCATCATCGAAACGCGATTCTTCAACGCGAAAAATCTCGACACGCGAAGTAGGCGAACATTCTAGACGCGGCCATCACCGCGTGTACGGTCTGCGTTCCGACCGGGTGAATTAATACGCAATAATCTCGCGTTCGCGAACACTAATGCTACACGAGGCGGTGGACTCGCAATATGAAATCCGCGGACACGTCGATCGCGATCTCCAGAAGCTTTCCGCGACTCGATAATAATCCCCCGGCCGCGATACCATTCCAAGGCCCCTCGCTCTCGGTATCGATCGCCTAATGGACTCTTTGTCGGCACATGCCGCCGGTTACCGAAAGAAGTTTGGAGCGAGCGCGACCCGGAGGGCGGTATCGTGGCTTTACATGATCAAGAATTTACTTGCGGGCAACCTCACCGATGAAATGCCTCCTCCTGAGGGTCCTCGTCGTCCTCTTTCCAGAGCAATCGTAACGTGGAACGTACGCTTAATTATCACGGCTATCGCAGGTCTTACTTCCGCGTTCGCACACGCCGACGGACGACCAGAAAGTGTCGCGCTAGATCCGCTCGATTGCGGGATCGATGTGGCACCCCCGTCCTGCGGGGCATGCCGACCAATCGGGAGCGAGCTTGCAAGCTCGCGGTATCCCGGCGCAGGATCGTCGCAAGGGGATCCTTCGGGGGCGCGCAACGGTCCCCCGGCGGCGTAACGGCTCCTCAAATTTTGCTCTTAGGCGACGGACGGGATCTCGCCCCGGCCGGTGTGTCTCCAGTTTGACCCCGGGGTGCTGGCCAGCCACCCCGTGGGTCGGTGTAGCGTGGAGATAGATTCGCTGAGGCCGGGTTCACCCGGGCGCCTGAGGCCCCTCTATCGGCGGCCTCGTACGTCGTTGGCTCGCGCGCCGCACGCCTGCCGCGTTGCCCTCGCCGTCCCGCGATCTCCGCCGCTCCCGCGTTTACTATTTCTCCTCGTCCTCGGTCATCCCGGACATCTCCGTCCCTGGTACTCCCTCGGAGACTCCTCGTAGGGTGGGTGAGGCGCCGCGCGTATTATAATTACATGAAAATAAGGAAAACAATCAAGAGGCGGAAACGCGATCAAATTTTTGGCCTCTGGAGATCTCGCCGTGGCCTTTCTGGTCGGTCCGTGGGCGCGAAATTACGCGCCTTGTGACGGCGGCGGGGCGCTGCCACGAAGCGGCGGGCCGCAACGTCACAATATATATATATATATATATATATATATATATATATACCTTAACAAAATTATTATTATATCACAAAATTACCAAACTCAATCCAAGTGATACGTAAGTGGTAGTAGCCTTGTTTCTCCTTAATAAAATTATATCACAAAATTGCGTTACCTAACTCAACCTAAGTGATATGTTGTTTCAAAAAAATATATGAAATCTTTAAATTACGTCAACTACAAAGAGAATATATATTCCTAAGGGTCTTTCTATCAACTCAAGTAGTAGTAGTTTTAATTCTCCTTGATAAAATTATAATATTACAAAGAATTATTTTAATCACAAAAAATTAAAGAGGTAACATTATAAAATAAAAATTTTTAATTAAAATAAAATAAATAAATTTTTCTTGTAAAAAACTTGGCGCTGCTTTTTTAAAGTCAATCCAGACAAATTACATAGCGCATAAACATAAGCGTAAGAAATTGATTGGTTTATATATATGTGCAAGAGGAAATAGACCAATCCATCTCTTTATGCATATGCTTATACACCTATGCAAGTTTGTCTGGATTGACTTTAAAAAAGCAGCGCCAAGTTTTTTACAAGAAAAATTTATTTATTTTATTTTAATTAAATATTTTTATTTTATAATGTTACTTCTTTAATTTTTTGTGATTAAAATGATTTTTTGTAATATTATAATTTTATCAAGGAGAATTAAAACTACTACCACTTGGGTTGATAGAAAGACCCTTAGGAATATATATTCTTTTTGTAGTTGACGTAATTTAAAGATTTCATATATTTTTTTGAAACAACATATCACTTAGGTTGAGTTAGGTAACGCAATTTTGTGATATAATTTTGTTAAGGAGAAATAAGGCTACTACCACTTAGGTTGGTACGTATCACTTGGATTGAGTTTGGTAATTTTGTGATATAATAATAATTTTGTTACAGTATTATGTACCCAGCAAACACATATTGTAACAGTTATATAACATTGGAGCCAAAATTTATTATAACATTTGTTATATTTTTATTATAAAACAGTTATATACTATTTATTTACTATTGTTATATAATGTATGTTATACTTACGTAATGTAATCTATATATATAAAGGAAGATGTCCTGACTGACTGACTGACTGACTGACTGACTGACTCATCAACGCCCAGCCCAAACCCCTGAACCGAATTTTGACCAAAAGTATATGAAATAGGGGTAGAATTTTCCGGGGAGTGCCACTAAGAAGGGATTTTTAGAAATTCGAGCCCTAACGGGGTGAAAAGGAGTAAAACGTGTTTTCACGGATTCTTTAATATCGCCCAGCCTAAACTCCTGAACCGAATTTTTATCAAAAGTATATAAAATAGGGGTAGAATTTTCCGAAGAGTGCTACTATGTGTATAGTTTTTTGTTAATAATTTTCTGGAAACCGATTTTTTTAATTTTTCTAATTTTTTAGTTCAAAGAATTAACCGAATTTTTATCAAAAGTATATGAAGAGAGAGAGAGAGAGAGAGAGAGAGAGAGAGGGAGAGGGAGAGAGAAAGGGGGGGGGAGAGAGAGAGAGAGAGAGAGAGAGAGAGAGAGAGAGAGAGAGAGAGAGAGAGAGAGAGAGAGAGAGAGAGAGAGAGAGAGAGAGAGAGAGAGAGAGAGATTATTTGCGTGTCTTACTACACATGTCCTCCGGGGCGAAGCCCGGGTAACCAGCTAGTATTTATATAACGCAAAATTATTAATATTATATTCCAGCAAATACCAAATAACATATAATATGTAACATAATGTATACATAATTGTTGTAACATATTTATAATGTTTAATTTATATAATTGTTACAAGAAATCTTACATAATAGTAATATAATTATTATACAAAATTTCAACTGGAGTGTTAGATTAAAATATATATATATATATATATATATATATATATTATATAGGATATTTTTGCTGAAATTTTAACATTTTTACTCTGACCTTGCGACCGCGCGCTTTGCCCGAGCCGAGCGCGACAGAACGAGAACCCCGACACGCGCTCCCCGCGAGAGAGAGCAGCACCCCATTCGATTCTCTGCAGGCCGGGGAGTCACAACGGCACGCGGACAAGCGACAAGCACGAAACGCGGCAATCTCCAGGAATAAAGGTCATGAACGACCTTCCCAGCACCTGGGACACACAGCTACCAGGTCGGCGTCATCGTACGACAAACGACTTCCTAGTTCCCAAAGGGGACACCTTCCACAGGAAACGGGGTCAATGATAAACTCCCCGACACCTGGGACACGCAGCCAGAAGGTCGGCGTCAACATCGGTACAAGGGGTACCAAGTTCCCAAGCAGAGCGTCTTCCATGGGAAGAACAGGTAGGGATCGCTTCCCCAACACCTGGGGCACACGACCAGCGGGTCGGCGCCATCACCAGTCCAGGGGATAGCCGACTCCCCAGGGGAGCATCACCCGCGAGAACAAGGGGCGGAGTCTAACTCCCCGACACCTAGGGCACGCGGCCATAAGGTCGGCGTCATCCGCAACGCGCGGGATAACAAACTCCCAAGCGGGGAACCTTTTTCAGGGAACAAGGGCGAAAACCACTTGCCCGACGCCTGGGGCGAGCGCCCATAAGGTCGGCGCCAGCGCCAGAACGCCAAGACCCGAAATAGCCACGCGGACGTCTTCTACGAGGAGGAAGACGACGAATCACTTCTCCCGGACGTGGGACACGCAACCATGGGGTCGGCGTCAATGTCCGACGCCCAGAATTCGACCTGGACGACTTCTCCTGGAAGTCGCCCCGGAGTCGGTACCAGAAGCACCAAGGAGCCGGTGCGCACAGGTCGGCGTCAACGGCGAACAACTCCTAACACACCCGAGGACCTCCCACGGGGAAACGACCCGGAGACGGCATCAGGGGCATCCCCGGAGGGGTGCGCAAGGGTCGCCGTCAACGGCGCGCGTAAAATAAGAAACGTGGAAACCTGGTGCAGCGGCACCGAGAGAGGGAGATCCGTAGATTATCCCGCGAGCGGAAATTTCCACCCGCGACGACTGCGTAGGGCGTCACCGGGGAAGGGCGTGAACATCACGCGGCGCGCTATGGAATCGTAGCCAATAACAAGTTTTTGCCGAAAGAGAAAGTCGTGACGTCACGCCAATCGGCGAAAACAACCCGAGAGTGGGAGCAATACACCGCGGTGGGGAGCCAGAGCGAACCGCGCCACTCTGGGCAGTCTCTCGGGTATAGCCGTGGCGAACAGACGTGTCTCACTCCGCGCTCGTAACATACGGTTTATACTTAACAACCGAGTACTCCCGCGTACTATCGCGTTAAATTATCTCGTTATACAACAGCGAGAGGCACTTAGCTGCCACTGCAATCAAGTGTTAGCAATTGCGACAAGTTGAAATTCGGATACTTAGTTAATTTCGAGAAGTACGTATCGAGTATACTACAACCGCGGACATCGTGTCACGCGGCTACGACATATCGTACGGACAGTGTTAAACTTCGTATACAACCACCGAATACTCCGACGTTAATTGTAAACGCGAACATTGTAAACAGAGTGATAGATAATTGTGCGACTTATAGCGAATCGTGTGTGACGCATAAGTACGACGATTGTGAAACGGCTTGTAGTGCTGGAAGAATAAGCTACAATTAAAGAATTTATAATTCTTAAACAAGTCTCAACATTATTTACGTAATTACCCATACTCACCTGATACCTACCTTGTCCATCGGCGATGATCATGCGTGGTCCAACGACGATCTGGTATGCGATGTAAAGCGAGGATCCAGGGAAGTCAAGCAGCAGCGGTGATCCATCCGGGGCAGGAGCTGAAACAGAGAAAGAGTATTAGCGCGTAATTAGTAATAATTGGGAAGACATCTGGTGATCCGGTAGGCGATGTAAAGCGAGGATCCGGGGAGCCAAAGCAGCATCGACGGTCCATCCTGGGCGTCCATCTGAAACATAGAAAATAATATTAATAAGGGATACGAAGTCCGTAACCTTCTCGGTAGTTCAAGGTCAAACCGAGTGGCGACCGTGAATCGGGAAACAGTAACGCGTCATCCGTACCTCCGAGTGACATCGTCCGGTCACAACCTATTGCAATAATTTTGACAATTTTTTTGCGAGAAGTATTCTGAAAAAAAAAGAAGTATTTTTTGGTTTGGGCCTGCGATCAACATTTCCAACAATATGATTTTTGTAAATTTTTTTCGTTTTACTCTAACTTTTTAAAACATTAAATATATATATTGGAAATAATCAATTCTATCAAAAAATGATTCAGATAAAATTTGTTTAGTTTAAAATGAATTACATATGATGTATATACTCTTTAATTTTCAGTCTGAAGTTATATTCTACAATGTTAAAAAGGAAAAAATCGTTTTCCGTAAAATTCGCCATTTTTTTAAATTAAAAAAAGTTTTTCGGCATATCGGATAAAATAATAGTCAAAAGTACATCCGTTAGTAACAGATTATAAACTACAATTAGGTAAATTTAAAAAAAAACTTGCCATGCCTTAAGAGGTTCATTCTTTTATAATTTTCATAATTTTTAATAACATTTTTATAAATTTTGTTTTTAATTTAAAAAAATGGCAAACTGTACAAAAAACAATTTTTTCCTCTTTAACATGGTATAATATAAAACTTTAGACTGTCTAAAAATTAAAAAGAATATATACGTCCTATGTAATTTAATTTAAACCGAACAAATTTTATCTAAACCTTTTTTCGATAGGATTGAACATTTCCAAAATATTAACGTTTAAAAAAAAATTACCGAAAAATTCAATTTTTACAAAAATCACATTGTCGGAAGTATATATTGATCATTATAGGCACAAACAAAAAAATACATGTCTTTTTTTTTTCAAAAAATATTTCTCGAAATAAATTAGTCAAAATTATTGTAGTAGGTCAGGGTAAAAATGTGTTCAGAGAGAATGTCCCATATACAATCCCAGTGAACACAGTAATATAGCAGCAATGCAACGGCAATGTAACCGAATATAACAGGTTATATCAACCAGAGTGTTACATGCAACTTACATGTAAGTTACAATTTCCGACTCAGCAATATAACATGTTACGTAACGTGTTATTTAACTATTACGTAACAGTTATAATAAGATAATGAGCGTAAAAAAATTTTTTTTTTTTTTTTTGAAATTTTATTACCATTTTATAACTAAATTTGTTTCTTAAGATGCAGTCTATGATTATAAATATTTTTTTGTATTTGAAAAAAACACTTACCTTGGTGGGATTCGAACTCGGGACCTCTGGATTGTGAGCCAACTGCCTTACGTGGTAGACTACTTCTCAATTTGATGTAAGTGTTATATATAGTCTACATATGTCACAACCAGCGTAAATATATAATTTTTCAAAAATCATCTTAAGAAACAAATTCAGTTTAAAAAGAGTATACGTTATTTACCGATACGGATGGATACCCGGATTATATAAATTGATCATATAAATTATAAATATCTTGTAAATTATTAATAATCTATATATATAAGTACCGTCGTCTGTATGTATGTATGTATGTATGTCTGACCGCGAACTACTCATTCGTTAGTGGACCGAATTTTTACCAAAAGTATGTGAAATAGGGGTAGAATTTCCCGGGGAGTGCCATAAAGTGTATAGTATTTCGCTACCGATTTTCTGGAAACCGATTTTTTTAATTTTTCCAATTTTTCGGGAAATAATTGACCGAATCTTAAAGAATTTTCCGGGGTAGAATTTTCCGGGGAATGCTATAAAGTATGTAGTTTTTCGTTACCGATCTTTTTGGAAACCGGTTACAAAATTTTTCCAATTTTTCGGAAATTAATTGACCGAATCTTAAAAAAAAAAATGAAGTAGGGGTAGAATTTCCCGGGAATTGCCATAAAGTGTATAATTTTTTGTTACCAATCTTTGGGGAAATCGGTATCAGAAAATTTTCCAATTTTTCGGAAATTAATTGACCGAATCTCAAACAATTGTATATGAAGTAGAGGTAAAATTTTCTGGGGAGTGCTATAAAGTGTATTATTTTTCGTTACCGATCTTTTTGGAAACCGGTTATAAAATTTTTCCAATTTCTCGGGAAATAATTGACCGAATCTGAAGGGGTAGAAAGAACTAAAAAATGTAATAGAATTAGAAAAATTGCTAACAAAAATGGGGTTTCCGATGATGTGTATAAAATTATATTAATTTTGGACGAGCCTTAACTACGCACTGCGATATCTAACGATATTAATATTTTGATCTCAGAAGATTGGACGAAGGAAATAGAGGATTACAAAAATTGTAATTATACATATTAATTAATAATTAATTGAGTTTTATTCAATCTTGCAAAACGTATATTTCGTGGGTGTAAAATAAAATTCCTTTTAATAATATTTATATTTTTTAATTAATAGTAAATAAATGTAATAAAATTAATAATAAATAAATCCTTTTCATAAAAATAAATATAAATTTAACAAATAATATCGTTCATAGGTTGATCAGTTTTAAATGAAATATATATAGATAAGATATGTAGAATAAGTTGCTACTTTCACATATTATATGTCAATTGATAAACCAGTCACTTCAATTCGTGACTGTCACGAACGATTATATTTTGTGTGTCAAGAGTTAGCATACAGAAAAGATACAGTTTTTTATGCAATCGAAGACAAATCGCAAGGAAAAGACAAAAAGAGAACATTATAAGAGAGAGAGAGAGAGAGAGAGAGAGAGAGAGAGAGAGAGACAAAGAAAAAAGGTATGTATCTTAAATTCTTTCCATCTCTCCATCTCTTTCATATATACATACATACATACAGACGACGGTACTTATATATATAGATAAAATTATATAAATTTTATTTATATTTATATCCATATATAAAAGCAATATGAATTATACGAAATCTCTGCAACATATACATCGGTAACATGTAAAGAATTTGTGAAAGAACTGGAGCTGTTTTCGAGATTTTATATCTGTATCAACCCAAGGAGCGCAAATATTTTATAAAATCTGTCATTTATAAATCAAATGCTCAATTTGCATTAATTACGCATTTGAATGAGCGCATTTTGAACACGTAATTAATGTAATTTGGAGGACAATGTAATTGTACGCGCATAAAAGTACGCGCGTAAAAGTACGTTATACATGTATTGGCGCTCCTTGGGAAGTTTATTTAGACAACTGATTTATGAATTTTTAATGGTATTAGAGTCTCTCGAATTTGATACCAAAATGCAAATTTTTCGGGGATGAAAATGTCGCGGCTTTTTTTTTGTTTTACGCCCCCCCCCCTCTCTCCATTCACCTACGCAAAAAACATACGCACCTACGCGCACACACACGCCTGAATTATATCAATACATAACAACAGATCTATATATATCTATATATAGTTTTATAATAAAATAAAGAAAAACAGAAATGCATTCTGCGATTTGCGCAGTAATTGCAGCTAAAATGCATTCTGCGCAACGCGCAGTGATTACTATCAAAATGTATTCTGCGCTATGCGAGAAAATAATATGAGAAGTAGTATAATAGGGCTTAAGGCGAAGGTCTACTATAAAAAACCTAATAGCGCCAATAGGTGGAACTTCAAGGGTGGTGTGGAAGTCCATTATTTTAATATCTTAATTTTTTTATATAAATAAAAGTGATTAAAAATTACAAATACAGAATGTAAAGGTGATTTGAGTGATGATTGATAAAGGAATTTACAAAAAAAAAAAAAGCTTCAGAGCTTTATAGCTTTTAATTTTGAGCCCGCGAAGCGCGGGCTCAAAAGCTAGTTATTAATTATAAATTATATATTTTGTAAATTATAATTTTTGCCTTAAGGCGAACTAAAAGGCCTCTGCACAATATTAAACCTTTCAAACAAAAAATATATATTTAAAAACAATTAAAAATTTATGATGAAAAGCGCAGACCATTATTAGCTCTAGCAAAATAAAACGATGCAGGGTTTAAGAGCCCGGGCACATAGAAAAACGTGAGCAGTAAGCAAATCAACAGTTTTATATTGTATATGTTATTCCGTTACACCCCATTAATATTACCAGAATATTACTAGTTATACTAACATTGATACAAGCGTGTTACGTAACAATTACACAATTTTTGTTACATAACTGTAACGCAAAAAAGATATATAACAGTTATATTACCTGCATATAACAATGTTAAATTGCATGTTACTTCCATGTTATGTAGCCCTTATATATCACAAGAATAACATTGTGATATTACATGTAACTTCCATGTTATATTGCCGTTATAAAATGTGTTCACTGGGTTTCATCAATATTTGTTTTTTGTATATTTGCCTATTTATATATACATGCATATTTATATTAATTCTTTCTGTCTATCTAAACTTTTTACTTTTTAAATACTAATACTTTGGGAATTTTTTGAAATACTTTAGTCATCTTTATCATCTTGCTAATTATTAAAGCTTAATTGTTTAATCTAATTTTAATAATCGAGATTTTCTCAACATCCCGAAAGCATATCACCATTTATCAAAAAGGCGTAAAAAACAATTATTTTCATTTCATATTTCTCAATTAGATAAGGTTGAAACTACATCAAATGTTCCTAAAAAATGTTTTGAAACTAATTCTGAAACTAATTTTGAATCTAATGTAGAAATGATGTGTAATGACTTTAATTCAAAGGTCACAACATTTTCAAACAAAACTTATAGTAATACCCATTTCAGTAATAACACTTTGGATTTATCCAATAATATCCCAACTTTATCAATGAATAATTATGATTCTTTAACATCTAATAATTTCGACATTCTAATTGCATATCAAGATAATGATCAAGATTCTTTATCTGATTTTTCTACTGAATCAATCGATTTTAATAATGAAATCTCACAAAATGAACAACATTTTAGTTTACAAAAAGATTTGCAAATCTTAGTTTCAGAATGTTGTATACCTCAAGGTACTGTAGATAAACTTCTTTTAATTCTGCGGAAACATGGTCATAATGATTTACCTCAAACGTGTAAAACTTTAATGAAAACACCACGTAATACTTCCCAAAATATATCTTCTGTTAGTGGTGGAAGATACATTCATTTTGGATTAGCTTCGGGAATAAAACGTTCTATATCAAAATATTGTAGAACCATGCCTTGTGAAGTAAAAATAAAGGTAAACCTGGCGTTTAGGGGACCCACCTCCGATGACCTTGATTTTGACATATATTGTCAAGGACACCCTCCCGAGTAACATGCAAGTGATTTTAGTTAGGGGTCGCTTTTTATTAAAAAGTTATAAACAAAAAAGTTTGGAAAATATAGCATCTATTTTGAGTATTAGAACATATCTTATATAACATATCAAAGTACATGCGTGGGGGGGGGGCTTCGCCCCCCCCTGCACCCCCCCATTGTTCGAGTAAACCTTTATAACTTTTTAATAAAGTTTTGAAATGGAAACTTAATTTCACGACACCATATGGATTTCTAAATACTTGTTTTGAGACGTTTAGAGGTTGTTGTTGCTGTTGTTCTTACTTCGTTTCGATTCTACGCTCAGTTGCTTTTCAGTCGTTCAACTACCTAGTTGGTTGAGGAATTTCGTGAGTTACGATAATTTGAAATTGTAATTTTCGTTAAAGCAGGGTATACACACGTGTGTGTGCCCTGCTTTAACGAAAATCACAACTTTTATAAAGCAGAGCATACACATACGTGTGTATGCCCTGCTTTAACGAAAATATTCTGTGTCGGAAATATATGAAGAATTTCAAACGTAAACAAACAGGGACTGCCGCACTTACCATGCGAAACGAGGATATACAATAAACGAGCTTGTAAAGCGCGCCACGAACCTGTGACAACTCGTCTCGCGTGAAAAGTGTATGCGAACTATTTCAACATATATATTAGTCATTTATGCCTTCCAATACTCAAAATAGATGCTATATTTTCCAAACTTTTTTTGTTTATAACTTTTTAATAAAAAGCGACCCCCAACTAAAATCACTTGCATGTTACTCGGGAGGGTATCCTTGACAATATATGTCAAAATCAAGGTCATCGGAGGTGGGTCCCCTAAACGCCAGGTTTACCAAAATAAATATTAATATCGATGGCTTACCATTGAGTAAAAGTTCAGGTAGCCAATTTTGGCCTATTCTTGCATCAATTGAAATTAAAGATCTTTATACCGAGCCTTTTGCAGTTGGTATATTTTATGGAATGTCAAAACCGAATAACGTAAATGATTTTCTTCGTCCTTTCGTTGATGAAGCACAAATTGTTCTTCAAGAAAGTGTGTTATTAGATAAAAATCATTGTAAAATCCTATTAAATGCAATATAATGCGATGCTCCTGCTAAGTCAATGATCACCTGTACGAAAGATCACACAGGTTATTTTTCATGTTCAAAATGCTCACAAGGAGATTTTATATGTAATCGAGTTGTGTTTCCGGAAATTAATTCTACATTAAGAACAAACGAATCATTTCGTACTCGTAGTCAAGAAGAGCATCATGTAGGTGATTCAATTCTAGAAAATCTTCCTATAGATATGATTTTACAAATTCCTCTAGATTACATGCATCTTTTTGGTATAGGTACAAGACGTTTCTTGCAATTTTATGTTAGAGGTAGGAAAAATGTAAGATTATCTAGTGCTGCAATCGATTCAATTGACAAACATCTACTTGACTCAAGAAAATTTATAATTAAAGAATTTGCAAGAATGCCAAGAAATTTATCATATGTTGACAGTTGGAAAGCTACCGAAGTTCGCCTTTTTGTGCTTTATTTAGGTTTAGTTTTGTTAAAGCCATTTTTATCTCAAGATTATTATAATCATTTTTTATCACTAAGTATAGCTATTCGTATACTCGCAGATCCAGAACGATGTTTAGTTCTTAATGATTTCGCACATTCTTTAATAATTTGGTTTATTTCACAGTACAGAAATATTTTCGGACTCGAATATCTTTCACATAATGTTCATAACTTACAACATCTTGCAAATGATGTCAAAACTCTTGGCTGTTTAGACTCTTTTAGTTGCTTTAAATTTGAAAATCACATGCAAAAAATTAAAAAACGGATAAAAAATTGTGGCAAACCATTAGAAGAATATTCTAACCGAATTTTTGAATTAAACCAACTTTCACCTGAAAAATGTTATTTAAAGTCATATCCTATTATTCATTTTAAAAAAGCAGTTCAAGGCAATGATGATATATCTCATTTAGAATTCAATAGCTTCACTATTTTTACCAAAAAAAATAAAAACTGTTGTTTACTGAATGATAATTCATTAGTTTTTGTTTTAGAAATAATTTTGGATAGTATAAATAACGTTCCATACATAAATGTGAAGCGAATTTTACTTACCAAACCATTTTTTACCACTCCATGTGATTCTAAAGAACTATTAGGTATTCAAACTTTTACGGAAAGTAAAAGTCTTTTTAACATTGAAAAATTGCCGGCAGCAAACATAAAAACAAAATGTTTGAAACTAAAACATCTCGAGTTGCAAGACACATTTGTCGTAATTCCACTTTTGCATGCAAGTACATAATTATTATTATTAATTTGGTTTATTATTACGTTGTTCACATTTTCTGATGGTTTTATGTTCTTTTTATGGTTTTGTTTCTTTCTAACAGGCTTAATTACTAAGTTAGAGACAATATTTTAGTATGCTTTTTAAACAATGATCTGACAATACTGATAGGTTTGTGTTTTAGGATTACTGATTTGGATATTGCTGTATAGGTTTTGGTTTTAGTTGAAGTTTCTAATGTTGAGTAAATGTTTTGAGTAGGGGAGACCGGGGCTAAACCGCTAGTTTTTTTTCGGTGCCGAATTTTAACAACAAAATAAATAATTTTAGTTAAATGTGGTATACCATTGTAAAGAGTGAACCTTTAGCTACAAAATTTATATAGGAAATTTTTATCTATGTTGCTTTGTTTAACCGGTATAGAGCAAAAACGACAACGGTGCAAAAATTGAAATCTCAAAAATGCCGGGGTTGAACCGCCACATTGTATTTTCAATACATATACGTACATCTAATCTTAAAAAATGATAGGATACATTTTAATAATTGTTTAAAAATATATATATATAAAAATTTATTAAAAATTTGTATGCGAAACATTTTTTTTACTTATTCCACGAAACAATTTAGGCACGTAAATACAGATCTTGACAAGTAGGGCACGCATGTGTTGTGTGCCCTACACTCGCACGCAATGCACTGTTTCTCATGTGCTCTGTTCATTGTCAACTTCTCTGAGCACACGCAGCACGTATTATCGAAGTCTTCAGAATCACTGGCGGATAAGCCCCAAACATAAGTTTCAGGTTTGATCGCCCACGAAATATTAGACATCAACGACAATGAAAAAAACTACACTGGATTCGTGTTCAGCATGCATTACTCTTTATAATCACGTACGTCGAGATTTAGAGAGCAAATATTATTGCAGATATTACAATATTTCCACGCGCAGAAAATTTCACTTTTACCTTCCGAAAACACGTTTGCCCTCGTAAAAATCATAATACGGCAGGTAAACTGCCGAAACTCCATTGGTCACATGGGTACCATAAGCAGCGTTTACAATGTTAATAGCGAGTTCGCACAATATACAGGTTCCGAGATATTTGATTTGGCGGATCAACCCCGCTAGCGGTTCAGCCTCGGTCTCCCCTACCTATATTATACCTGTACCTTACATTATTAATATATTATTATTTTTGTTTATTTTATTTCTCTATTTCTTATAAAATAATCTATCAAGTTTCATAATATTAATTATTTTATAGTACTTTCTTGTGAATTACCCTAAATTTTTAAAATTTACTTCTAACTTTATAAAATATTTGACAATTGGGAGTATAAGAAAGTTTATGATATTTTCTGTGAGGGCATTTATAGATTCCATGTTGGACTGAGTTATTGCTACTTTGAGTTTGTATAATAGTATGTATAATAGTAATTGTATAATATATATATATTTTTTTTTTTCAGAAAAAATGTCCCAAAAAGCATTATACGCAGTTGTACAATTTTTAGAAGATCAAACCTTCTCAGAAGTTCCAACAAATTGGATTAATCGAGATGAGGAAAATAACGACCTCATTTGTTGGTGGCCTAACACGAAGAATATCAATTCGCTAATCGAAAATCGAACTGAACCAGATATGAAAACATGGTCAATGTTTTACATTACAGTGATCAAATATTGTTGTAAGTTATAATTTTATAAAAATATTTTGTAATTCCAATATTTTCATTATTTTAATTAATCTCTTTTTCTCTTTTAATGTTAAATGCATATTATTTATACTATATATCAATTGAAGGGTACAGAGGAAAATCAATCTATCCCGAGTAATTTCGAGAAAAACACATTTTTAAGTTTTAAGACATATTTTAGAAAGCTATTGAAAAAATCAGTACAAAATTTAGTTAATATCGGAACGTAGCTTTTTAGTCTTTATTTATAGTGTTTTATATATTGCATATTGACTTTGATATGATTCTTTTCCACAAGCACATGAACTATGATCGCTTTTTCCTAGTCACGGTACATCTTCCAGCTTTATTTTCAATGAATTGTAACTATGTTCTTGATCAAAACAGATAAGAATTATAATAATTCTTTGAAAACGCTACAAGATAGCAGTATGATCAGATTAATTTTGACAAAAAGTAGACTTTAATCGTTTTTTCCCATGTATCCTTCAATTATTAACCTAATAACATTATTATAAGTACTACTGTTATTGCGTATGTTAATTCTAATATTATTATTATTTGAGTAGCGTCACTCGCATCTGCACGAAAGTCAGCTGCAGATTCTCATTATGATACGACTGACGATGAAAAATGTGGCCGAGGACAAAGGATATTAAAGAAGAATTATAAACATATTTTACATGAGATAGAGGAAAACGATGATGATGATGATGATTTAGATGACGAAGGAAATAATAAAGAAAATGACGACAACAGCAATGAAAGAAATAAGAAGTCAAGTAAAAACTTGAAACAGAGTAAGTTTGTATATTTACTTTAAATTTTAAGTGTATTTGTATAATATGCTGAATATTTGAGATGCTTATTTATTTTTTGTAATTTATTTTGTTTACAGGTATTAACCGTCCTACTTCAAATCCTATGCCCATATATGATCCTGAGAAAGCAGAAAACTCACGCCAATCTGTTAATACCTGCAGCACCAAAAAAATCTACATTTTTCTACCTCTACTAAAAATTCTGAAATTGAAACTTTATCATCATGTTCAAGTATGTTTATACCTTATAATTTGGTTTGTATATAAATGTATAAAATATATTAAAAAGTGATTATAATCTGCAGATATCAACAAATGTAGCTCTAATGAAATAATAGTTAAGAAAACTGTACATCCTGATAAGTCGTCATCACCTGTTACTCTAGATCTTGATATACCTATTTTAGAGATTCCATCAGTAAAAGATGTCTACAACATTCTGGGACGAATAGAAAGTAAGTTATGATAAATTATTATACTTATTTTATATATATTTTATATATGCTTTTTTAGATATCAAGTATATCAAAAAGATTGGCTAAATTGGAATCCTGTCGCCATAATAATACAGAACCTGCAGAAAACGATATGGCAATGATAACCCCACTATTGCCAATTAAAACAGTGGAATCCATGAAAGAATTTGATGATTTAATTAAATCAAATGAGGCTGCTGCATCGCAATTTGTAAGTTATCATTTTTCACTTGCAACTATTTTTAAATCTACATAAAGATTTATATTATTGACTATGTTATAGATATTGAAATGAATAAATGGTATCTATTTACTTCATGTTTAAGTAAACAACCAATTCTTATAATATTCCATGGATAATTAAATTCACTGCAAAAGGTTTAATATATTGATTCTATAAATCAATCTATATTCACTTTTCTATGTAGAATTTTTTTATTCTCTATATAGAACTATTCTTATTTTTACACTTTTTTCAGTAAATTTCACCAGCAACTTTCTTTTTCTGAATTTAGTACAACTTATATAAATAAATAGCGTATTGTCTTTATTGTATGCCATTTTCATAAACTTATTGTTAATTTCAGAAAAAATTCATCTCTAAAATTGGAGGCAACACTCCACGAATTAATATTCATCGTGCTTTAGAACGAACAATTAGTAATATATGCGCTATAAATTGTTCTTGGAGGGGTATTCGATCAAATTATAAAATATGTAATTTAACATTTATTAAGATAATGCGTGGTAAGTATTTTAAAATGCTATTTAACTGTGTTCTTAAATTCTATGTTTTCAGATTATAAATGTATATTTTTTAATTATTAGTTACTGTTAATAATTATTTAAAATGATTTCTCTTTCATAAACACGCACATACATATTAATATTGTTAAATTGAATTTTAACTTATTTTGCAGATATCATATGTTCTATACATTCAGGTTTAACTGAAGCCGAATTTGATGTAAACCTCCGCGGAATGGTTCAGGTTTGCCAAGCAACGAGCAGCACGAGAAGAAAAAAAAAGAAATCTATAACATAACATATAGTGCGTTGCTTTTTATGTTACACATTTTTCAAAAGAAAATACTAAGTTATCAGGAGCCTCTCTTTCCTTTTAATCTGATTCAGAGGGAGCTTCTTTACCAGAGTTTAATTTGAATTATATTCTTATTTTATTAATTTGTTTTTAATTATTGTTTTGCTTTATAAACTTTATGTTTGTGTACTTATATTATGCCGTACAAATAAGATTATTCAAGTCGTAATTTTTGCAATAATATAATAATAATATTATTAGTTGAAAGTTTTATTATTTTCTCTACGACTGAAAATTGTTTTTGAAAATTTATATTAATTATAATTGACTTATTTATAATAATTGTAATATATAATTTTATCATTTTCAAAGCTCAAAAAGTAATTATGGTAAGATTATATTATAATATATGTATATGTACACTAGCGGATCCTGATGTCGATAATGGGACAAAATTATTTAATATGATATTCTTAGCTTTTATTCTAGAATCAACAACGAGGACATGGTGATACTTCTAATCCTATTTTTACTTTATTTTCTTTATTTTTTTCTAGATTTTTTAAACAGATTCAGCAAAACGGATTTTTTTATTTAGAAGGGGTTGTTTTAACACCAAAACACTACCCTAGGATCCGCCAGTACATATGTATATCACATATGCAGAAGAAAACCGTAGCAACTGATATTACATGTTGCAATCTCGTTATATATCTTGTTATATTCGGTTATGCAATTGTTATAGCATAGTTATAAAAGTGTGTTTGCTGGATATTATATATATACTTATATATGGGGCATTCCACGCCAATTCGCAAGGGGTCAAATTTCGACCTTTTTATTTTTGACGGCTGCTCGTTTTTTAACAGGTCTTTACGAGTACTATACCCCTGTAAGATCGTTTCTATAATAAATGTAGCGTTTCCAAAATAGAGCCTGCGCAAAATGAGGACTGCAAAATTTTCAATGAATTTTTTCGCCTATTAGACAACGTCTAAGAAAAAAAATCATTGAACATAAAATACGCTATTTAGATCATAGTTTAAAAAAAAAATTACTCCAAATTTTTATAACAATGATTTTAAACTAATAAAGTAAAAAAACACAAAAATTTGAATATCTCAAAAACCCCATTTTCTATTTTTTTGAAATTTATAGAGAATATTCTAGGGAGTATTAAAAAAATTTTAAGCCTGGTCCGAAGTTGCGCAGAATTTTTGGGAATTTTTTATAAATTTTTTTGTGAGGCAGTAATATTTGACTCACAAAAGTGTAGTTAAAAACGCGTTTCAGACAATTCTGAATCGATTTAGATGTACTTTTTTTTAGTGATTGACATTACTATGATGAAGATCTCGGCATAGCACACGACAATTGCGATCAACAGTGTGGAAAAGGCGAAAAAAATAGATTTATGAGGAAATTTAATTCAATAAGTACATTTATTTAAGAACATATTATTTATTATTTTGTGCTTAGTATATAATTATTCGAAAATGAGTAATCTTTAACAATTAATTTATAATTTTTACTTGGTATGACGCAGTGGACACGTTGAGTCTGAGGTATTCTTTTCGTTTGATCGTACCGACCTGTCAAAAATTCGGCGGCGATTTCATAATTTTTTTTTTGTCCCAATACTTAACGTATTGGGACGGGGCAAAAATTTTGCAGTCCTCATTGAAACAAGAAAAATTATGAAATTGCTACCGAATTTTTGACAGGACGATCAAACGAAAAGAATACCTCAGACTCAACGTGTCCACTGCGTCATACCAAGTAAAAATTATAAATTAATTGTTAAAGATTACTCATTTTCGAATAATTATACTAAGCACAAAATAATAAATAATATGTTCTTAAATAAATGTACTTATTGAATTAAATTTCCTCATAAATCTATTTTTTTCGCCTTTTCCACACTGTTGATCGCAATTGTCGTGTGCTATGCCGAGATCTTCATCATAGTAACGTCAATTACTAAAAAAAAGTACATCTAAATCGATTCAGAATTGTCAGAAACGCGTTTTTAACTACACTTTTGAGAGTCAAATATTACTACTGCCTTACAAAAAAAGGACCCCGCACAAAACACGGGGATTTTGGCCCTCGGTTAAATTGTCTGGTTTTCACATATGTTGTAGCTTATAACCTCCCGAACAAAACATGTAATAGGCTGAAAGTTAAATAATGGACAGTTTTTGAGCTACAGCCATCTAAAGTGTGGAATTTTAACATTATTTGAGTGATGTTCTAAATTGATCCTTTTTGTTAAACTGAGAAGAATTCTACATGACATGCACTTAGCCGATGTATATTATAGTATTTGATATATTTATAAATGTATCTGTGTTTTTTATATGCACGTGTGTGTATGTGTGTGTGAAGAAGGGGCTGGAAGAAAAAGTAAGTAATTATAACTATTAGAAAAAAATACAAGCAACATAAGCTTTATTTTACATGTCTACTTTGCTCATTTTTTCGCTACTGTTTTGAGTCTTAATTGAGTCCACGGTTCGCGCATAGGCGGGCGCTTAGACCGTCGTGAGACAGGTTAGTTTTACCCTACTGATGACCAGTCATTGCGATAGTAATCCTGCTCAGTACGAGAGGAACCGCAGGTTCGGACATTTGGTTCACGCACTCGGTCGAGCGGCCGGTGGTGCGAAGCTACCATCCGTGGGATTATGCCTGAACGCCTCTAAGGCCGTATCCTCTCTAGTCAAAGGTGGCAATGATATCTCTAGGAGTCTCGTGAGTCGAAAGGCTCAAAACAATGTGACACACTACTAGGCGGCCGGTCCTCGCGGGCCGGTCGTCGCACGAGCCCGGTTTGCCGTACGGCGCCTCTGCCCGTCGTCGGGATCTCACCGCTTACGACGGCACGGCGTCTAACGGTCGAACATGAGTTTCGCGAGTTCGATGTCGAGACTCGGAATCGTTTGTAGACGACTTAGGTAGACGGTCTGTAGACGGTCATAGCACCCCGAACGTGAAAGGCGAGGGGACTCACGTTAATGAAGCACCCCGAACGTGAGAGGCGAGGGGACTGCAATATTACGTATATGCGTATGTAGTTGCATGTGCGCGTATATGTGTGTGTATGTGTATGCTCGAGTGTATCCATGTAAACGTGTAAAATAAAGCTTATGTTACTTATATTTTTTCCTAATAGTTATAAGCACTTACTTTTTCTTCCAGCCCCTTCTTCACACACACATACACACACGTACATATAAAAAACACAGATACATTTATAAATATATCAAATACTATAATATACGTCGGCTAAGTGCATGTCATGTAGAATTCTTCTCGGTTTAACAAAAAGGATCAATTTAGAACATCACTCAAATAATGTTAAAATTCCACACTTTAGACGGCTGTAGCTCAAAAACTATCCATTATTTAACTTTCAGCCTATTACATGTTTTGTTCGGGAGGTTATAAGCTACAACATATGTGAAAACCAGACAATTTAACCGAGGGCCAAAATCCCCGTGTTTTGTGCGGGGTCCTTTATAAAAAATTCCCAAAAATTCTGCGCAACTTCGGACCAGGCTTAAAATTTTTCTAATACTCCCTAGAATATTCCCTATAAATTTCAAAAAAATAGAAAATGGGGTTTTTGAGATATTCAAATTTTTGTGTGTTTTTTTACTTTATTAGTTTAAAATCATTATTATAAAAATTTGGAGTAATTTTTTTTTAAACTATGATCTAAATAGCGTATTTTATGTTCAATGATTTTTTTTTCTTAGACGTTGTCTAATAGGCGAAAAAATTCATTGAAAATTTTGCAGTCCTCATTTTGCGCAGGCTCTATTTCGGAAACGCTACATTTATTATAGAAACGATCTTACAGGGGTATAGTACTCGTAAAGACCTGTTAAAAAACGAGCAGCCATCAAAAATAAAAAGGTCGAAGTTTGACCCCTTGCGAATTGGCGTGGAATGCCCCATATATTCTCTCTTTGTAATTGGCGCAGTATTAAAAGATTTCACATATTTTTTTTAATAGATACCACTTGTTATTTAAGTTTTTTTGAGGTAGATATCACTTGGATTGAATAAAGTAACAATTTTGTAATATAATAATTTTGTTAAGAAAAGTTAAAGCTACTGCCACCTAGATTAAAATAAATTTTATTTATTTTTTAATTTAAAATTAATGATACTATTACTTGGTTTTTTTTAGGTTATTATTAACATGATAATGTCACATTAATTTCGCGAGAAATATACAACTAATGTTATGTAAAAAAAATTCAGGAGCAGTATCCAGTGCATGCCCGAATTGTACCGAAATAGAAATTAGAAAAATTGCGTCTCAATGGTTGGCTCAAGCCAAGGTCAGACGTATTTGTCGAGAAACTAAAACTATAAATGAAATTGCGCTACAATATTGCCACAACATTGCTGTACATTGCAGCAATATTGCGCAGGGTAGGACATAGATAGATTGCTGCAGCATTGCAGCAATATTGCATGCAATATTGCAAGCTTGCCGTGCAATACTGCTGCAATATTGCTGCAATATATTGTGCTGTTAGGGAAATTATATATGAGTCCATATATCATTATATATGGGCATATATAATTCCAAATATAACTAGATATGAACAATAGATCATATATGCACTCATGTATGGATACATATAAGATTCACATGGAAGCCCAGTGAACACATTTTATAACGGCAATATAACATGGAAGTTACATGTAATATCACAATGTTATTCTTGTGATATATAAGGGCTACATAACATGGAAGTAACATGCAATTTAACATTGTTATATGCAGGTAATATAACTGTTATATATATTTTTGGCGTTACAGTTATGTAACAAAAATTGTGTAATTGTTACGTAACACGCTTGTATCAATGTTAGTATAACTAGTAATATTCTGGTAATATTAATTGGGTGTAACGGAATAACATATACAATATAAGACTGTTGATTTGCTTACTGCTTACGTTTTTCTATGTGCCCGGGCTCTTAAACCCTGCATCGTTTTATTTTGCTAGAGCTAATAATGGTCTGCGCTTTTCATCATAAATTTTTAATTGTTTTTAAATATATATTTTTTGTTTGAAAGGTTTAATATTGTTGTTTGAGATTGCAATGATGCGCAATGAAAATCGCGCGTGGTTCGCTCAGCTAACTGAAGATTTTGCATAAAATTATCGCCTTAGTCGCTTAACGATATTGCAAACCGTAATTATGGCATGGACTTTCTCTGAGTCGCTCTAGGACATTCGCTCAGCAATAATAAAGTCAAGCAACAGCGCTCAGACAAAGGAAAGTCCATGTCATAAACAAAACATGTAACGACTTCTCGAGTCGGCACACGAAAACATGTAACGACTTTTCGAGTCGGCACGCGAAAACAGTGACGTCAGAGCGATGACGTAGGGCTCCGATAGTCAATTGCGCGCCCGAAATTAGCGGCACCCCGCCTGGAGGGAGTTTCACCTCAGCGGTGATAAAAGGGTCGCCGCGGCGCCGCGGAATAGATTTTTCGCTCGAAGATCACCGCACGTAACACCGCCTTGTACTCCGCATTGAGTTCGCCTCCGCGAATACGCATTGTCGTTAACCCGCTTTCGCTGCTGTGCTTGCCGTAACTTCTGTGCGCGCTGCCACACGGCTTACTGTAAAAGGAACACTGTACATTTCAACCTGTAAATAGATACTTTATTTTTTCTGTTATTTTCTTGTACTTGCTGCCTTGTTTCTTGTGGTCGTTCTTATACCTCGCGCTACCTCGCGCTACCGCACCGCGCTCTCGAACATTTCTGGTCCTTCGAGCCGGATTTCAACCGGCAACCGCAAACTCGGGAGTGCCTCCTCAACGAACGACTGCAGCCATGAGCATGGATCAGAGCGCCTTGCTGAGCAGTCAGCAGGACATCCACGGCCGCATCTCCCGTGCTGTGCTCAATCTCCGGAAGATGGGCACGGACAAAATCACCTTCGACGCGGTGACCACCCGCATCCGCATTCTCGACGACCTGTGGGCCAAGTTTGAGTCAAACCACGATCTTATTCGGGCATGCTACCGAGATCAATACGCCGAGAGTGAGTACGCAAAAACAGACTTTTTTGATACCACGGAAAATGCGTACGTGCATTAGCACAGCTTGCTTGCCGCGTACGCAAGCTCGTTGAAACCCGCGTCGCCCAGTGTGCCAGCCGGGCCGGAGCAAGGTAGCGACCGCGCTCCCAAGACCTCGCTACCGCGTATTTCGTTCTCACTTCTCGGGCGAATACGAGGACTGGCCTGCGTTTCGGGATCTCTTCCTATCGGTCATCGGGGAAAATGCGTCGATCTCGAACACGGAGCGGTTCCACTACCTCCGTTCGTGTCTGAAGGGGCCCGCTGAAAAATTAATACGATCATTCACAGTGACCGGAGAGAATTACGCCCGCGCGTGGGACATGCTGAGCAAGCATTACGAAAATAAAAAGGAGCTGATACGCTCCAACTTCGCCACGTTTACCGCCGTGGCGAAGATGAAAGGAGAAACCGCGGCCGAGTTGAGCCGCATTCACGCCGTTACAACCGCAGTTAATGCTCAGGAGAGCATCGGGAGGCCCATCGAGTTACATGGCATGGACCTCTTCAACCACCTGGTTGTTGAGCTCTTTGATCCGCGAACGCGTCTTGAGTGGGAGTCCTCCACCAGCGACTCCGTCGATCCGCCGGCGCACGACACGCTCGTGAACTTTATTTCGAAGCGCATCCTCACTTTAAACGCCGCGAAACCGAAAACTGTGCAAACCGCGAGTGAGCCATCACGGTCCGCAAAAACGCACATCGCAAAGCGCACCGAGCCCTTGAAGTGTCCGCTCTGCAACAGGGAGCACTCGCTCATGGGGTGCCCCGACTTCAGGGCCAAGCAGGCCAGTGAGAGAAGGACAGTGGCCGAGACAAACAAGCTATGCTTCAACTGTCTCGGCAACCATCCGGTGGCAAAATGTCAGTCCACCAGGAACTGCATGGTGTGCAACTCGCGTCACCACTCGATGCTCCACGACGCGTGCGCTTCCGAGCCGAAACCCGCCGCTGAGGTCAGCGCGCTTTCCGCCGTCGGACGGACCGACGACCGCCAAGCGATCCTCCTCGCGACCGCGCGTGTGATCGTCGCCGACCGCCAAGGCAATCCACACGAAGTGCGGGCCCTCATCGACCAGGGCTCCGAAGTGTCGATCGTGTCGGAGTCCCTGGTGCAACGGCTGCGTCTACCGCGATCGCGCACCCGAGTCTCCATCTTCGGCATCGGTGGCTCACAATCGGGATCCACTCGGGGTAAGGTGTCATTAAACCTTACGTCGAAGACCACCGGAGCCACGCTCACCGCTGTCGCGTTCGTGCTTCCGCGCCTCTCGCTTTACCAGGGCTCCGCGATCAAGTGCAACACATCGTGGCCTCATCTTCAGGGGCTGCCTCTAGCCGATCCTCTCTACGCCGCCAACGACCCAGTCGAGCTGCTTCTGGGCGCTGAGGTGTGCTCGGCCATCCTGGAGGATGGTCTCCGCAAGGGAAAACCGCAAGCGCCGATCGCGCAAAAGACCATTCTAGGATGGATCTTGTCAGGGGGTTGCGGCTCGACCTCCCTCACTGGTCACCGCAGCTCACTTCACTGTACCGCCGGCCATGACGTGGCCGAGCGGGCACGCCGCTTCCGGAAGCCGGAAAGCAAACCTCCCGCTGTCATCAAGTTCGTTCCCAAGGAAGAGGAGGGCGAACGACACTCCGTGCGCCCCCACGAACGCACACCCGCTGACCGGCACGTCGCCCGACTGCTGTTCTCTGCACCCCCGCAGAATCTCGTCGAAACCCGCCAACCCGCCGAACACGAGAAAGCCCGTCATCCGCACAACGCGCTCGCTCTCCGTCGCGACCGACGCGTCGACGACGCGATCGTCGTGCAAGCCGAACTCTGCACGGCGGGCGGGCTTCCGTTGCACAAGGAAATCACGTTCACTCCCGAGGAAGAGGAGGGCGAACGACACTCCGTGCGCACCCACGAGCGCACATCCGCAGGCCGGTGCGTCGTCCGACGGCCGGCCTCATTGCCACCGAAACACATCAACGAAACCCGCAAGTCCGTCGACGATGCCGTGACCGGGGAAGACCCCGTCGACGACGCGATCGCCGTGCAATCCGACCAGCGCGAATCCTGCACGGCGGGCGGGCTCCGAACTTTTCACGATCACATCGCTCACCACTTTAACGCGACTCGCTCGCGACACGTTAAGCTTGTTCACAGATCCAATCGTCCTCTGGTTAGACGCCCGGGTCGTGACCCTTCACAAGACTCAGTCGCGTCACGTTCCTGGACGAGACAACCCGGCCAACTGCGCTTTCCGGGGGATAGCTTCCGGCGAGCTGATCGGTCATCCCCGGAGATGGACGGGCCCAACGTGGCTACAGGCGAACCGAACCTGGTGGCCGGACGAGAGCGACGAGATTTCCAACGCCGAGCTGCACCAGCGGAAAATTGTCGAGCAATCCGCCGTCGGGAGGATCGAAACGGAGCCTTACACCCTCCGTCGACTCTTCTCGCTGTACCGTATTTCTGTCGGGCTTCTCGCGTACATTCCTGTTCGTCTTCTCTCGCGTCTTTCTGTCCGTTCGCTCGCGTTATTCAGTGTCACTTATTATTACGTTCTCGTGTCAGGTCGCTTCTGTCGCATCTACCGGCCACACATTGTCGTTTGTGCCATGGCCTTCCGCCACCGACACCGTCGTCCACGGTGCACTGCTCACCTCACCCCTCACCGCATTCATGTTAATGCTGCAATGCACTCGCGGATTTATTCGCAGCTTCGCGACTCAATTCACGTACGAATTCACGCTCGCGACGATCACGTGATCACCACGTGCTCCGCTTGTCATCGCTCTCCGCCGTCGCGCCGTCGCTCGCGCGAGCCTCGATCCATCGCGGCCAGCGAAATTGCCGCAAAGCCGCTACCGCAACACTCCATCGATATCTTCTGTCATTCAATTGTTTCCGTCGGCCTTCTGCCAACTTATGTTCACCGCATTCAATCATTCCGTAGGCCTTCTGCCAAGTTCATTGTGCGTCACCGTTTCTTTCGGCCTTCCGCCGCAACTCACTGCAATCTCGCGTCACTTCACTTTGCGTTTCACATGTCACAAAACTCTCGTTCCGTCACTTAACTCACTATTCGCGAATATATGTTTACCGCACGAGATCTCCGCGTAATGTGATAATGCGCAGCCGCGCGCCGCACGCCAACATGGCCGCTCATACTCGCGCCGGTATCGCGATCATCGCGAATCGATCGCAAATCGATATCCGGCCGCGACTTCGGTCGCACCATCGAGCGCACCGTCTTGTTTCGCCAAACTTGCCGAGGCGGGCGGGATGTTTGAGATTGCAATGATGCGCAATGAAAATCGCGCGTGGTTCGCTCAGCTAACTGAAGATTTTGCATAAAATTATCGCCTTAGTCGCTTACCGATATTGCAAACCGTAATTATGGCATGGACTTTCTCTGAGTCGCTCTAGGACATTCGCTCAGCAATAATAAAGTCAAGCAACAGCGCTCAGACAAAGGAAAGTCCATGTCATAAACAAAATATGTAACGACTTCTCGAGTCGGCACACGAAAACATGTAACGACTTTTCGAGTCGGCACGCGAAAACAGTGACGTCAGAGCGATGACGTAGGGCTCCGATAGCCAATTGCCCGCCCGAAATTAGCGGCACCCCGCCTGGAGGGAGTTTCACCTCAGCGGTGATAAAAGAGCCGCCGCGGCGCCGCGGAATAGATTTTTCGCTCGAAGATCACCGCACGTAACACCGCCTTGTACTCCGCATTGAGTTCGCCTCCGCGAATACGCATTGTCGTTAACCCGCTTTCGCTGCTGTGCTTGCCGTAACTTCTGTGCGCGCTGCCACACGGCTTACTGTAAAAGGAACACTGTACATTTCAACCTGTAAATAGATACTTTATTTTTTCTGTTATTTTCTTGTACTTGCTGCCTTGTTTCTTGTGGTCGTTCTTATACCTCGCGCTACCTCGCGCTACCGCACCGCGCTCTCGAACAATTGTGCAGAGGCCTTTTAGTTCGCCTTAAGGCAAAAATTATAATTTACAAAATATATAATTTATAATTAATAATTATTAATAATTTACAAGATATTTATAATTTATATGATCAATTTATATAATCCGGGTATCCATCCGTATCGGTAAATAACGTATACTCTTTTTAAACTGAATTTGTTTCTTAAGATGATTTTTGAAAAATTATATATTTACGCTGGTTGTGACATATGTAGACTATATATACACTTACATCAAATTGAGAAGTAGTCTACCACGTAAGGCAGTTGGCTCACGATCCAGAGGTCCCGAGTTCGAATCCCACCAAGGTAAGTGTTTTTTTCAAATACAAAAAAATATTTATAATCATAGACTGCATCTTAAGAAACAAATTTAGTTATAAAATGGTAATAAAATTTCGAAAAAAATAATTTTTTTACGCTCATTATCTTATTATAACTGTTACGTAATAGTTAAATAACACGTTATGTAACATGTTATTGCTGAGTCCGAAATTGTAACTTACATGTAAGTTGCATGTAACACTCTGGTTGATATAACCTGTTATATTCGGTTACATTGCCTTGCATTACTGCTATATTAGTGTGTTCACTGGGAGTATATATAACCCTATATGATTATATACAATTATATATAATTATACAGGCGATTAAAATATATTTAAATTCTATCTTAACCCTCACAGGTCACACTGGGTCGATTTTACCCGACGCCAACTCAACACATGCGTATATCTCCAAATAGGGGAGGGGGGGAAAGTTGGTTAGTAGCTGGAAAAATCGCTTTTTGGTAGTTGAAATAAAGGCCCACAAGTGTCGCTCCAGTGCTGGTTTGCCTGTTGAGCAGGAAGCGTCCGAAATCTCCTGTCGGGTAAAAAAGATTCAGTGTGACTTCAGTGTCTCAATTTCGTCATTATAATAAATCCAAAATACAGGTAAGTATTTCACTTGAAGTGAATTAAAGTGTTTTTGTATACGTGTAATGTTTTTTTTTTATAATTGGAGTATTTATAATGTAAATGTGATTGTTTTCCAGCAATATGGAGACACGTGCGCGCGTGAGACGCATAGCAGAGTTGGCTGCTTTTCTCTTTAAATAATCATTATTTGATGATAAAAAAAGTTTAAATAATGATTTTTATAATTTTTTTTCAATTTTATTGACAAAAACAAACGTACATGCACGAAAAATACGTTTTAAAAAATACCGATTTTTAATTAAAAAAAAATTGTTTAATTAAAAATTAACGCTGGTTGTGACATATGTAGACTATATATAACACTTACATCAAATTGAGAAGTAGTCTACCACGTAAGGCAGTTGGCTCACGATCCAGAGGTTTAAAAAATACCGATTTTTAATAAAAAAAAATTGTTTAATTAAAAATTTTTTAAAAAATGGCTTATACAACCTTAAAGTACATGTCTTCAGCTTTAAAATGACCACCTATAAAGTTTATTTTTTTTAATTTTTAAAGGAGAAACAACAGTTTGAAAAAAAATCAGTTAAAAAAAAAATGTCTTCATATTTTTCAAAATACAAAAAAAAGGATAAAATTTAGAGCAAAACAAACTAAACAATCGTATTTCTGAGAATTTGGCGATGAATTAAAAAAAAAACATGTCCCAAAAGCTTGCTTAGACTTGAAGTTACAAGCGTTTCAAAATCGCTCGGGTAAAAAAGACCCAGTGTGACCCCAATGCGCTGTGGCGTAAGTGTGACCTGTGAGGGTTAAAAAAAGCACGTTACCTGAGTGAAGTTTTTTTTTTTTTTTTAGAATTAAGGTCTTTTTTTGATGCCGATTGGTTCTATCACTGCGCTTACTTCGTGAGCGTCCGTCACCGCATATTTTGACAGTTTTGTGTATCAAGAGGTTAATAATGTAAAATATAATAGTAATAGTATTATATATCAAAGCGCACGTTAAATAGCGCACGCGTAGCGCGCGTTTGTGATCTCTAAATGTATGATATATAAATGTTTCGTATACAATTTGACATGATTATATATGAGTTCATATAATTTATATATAAATTATATATAAGAAGCATTTATCCATGTAGATTATACACATTTTTTATCCATGTAGATTATATATGATTATATACATCTATATCTATACTATTATCTATACTATTATATAAAATCCTTACGGGTGGTATATGTTTAAACGTTAACAACTTAAAAACTATTGGACCGAATTTTTACCACAAGTATATGAAATAGGGGTAGAATTTCCCGAGGAGTGCTACAGGGTGTAGTTTTTCGTTACCGATTTTCTGGAAACAGATAATTTTTTGAATTTTACGCGAAATAACAAATGTTACTTATTCTGTTGAATATACACCTTTGACTGAGAATCGGTGTTTCATCTTACATTGTTATTTGGCTCACAGTTTTTCAATGTTCATATCGGAAAAACGTTATATGTTGCCAGTCACGGTCGATTTAAAATACTTTAATTTTTATGATAATCTTCTTTTTAAACCGGTTCAAAAATTTTATAAATTTTTCGAGGATGGGTTTAATTGCCACGATGTGTATTATTTTTCGATAACAATTTATTTTTTTATGTAGGATATAGATAAGTTGCTTATTTCACATCTTATTATATGTCAACAGTCACTTCAATTCGTGGCTTTCGTGACTATCGCGAGTGCATGATATAAAAGTTATTGCGATTTTCTTGCAATAACCTGCAGTTAAAACGAGAGAAAAAGACAAAGAGAGACAGAGAGAGAGAGAGAGAGAGAGAGAGAGAGAAAAGAAAGAAAGCAGAAGTGTGATAAAGGAAAAAGGTAAGGATGTGTTTTAAATATAAAATTTTTTATGAAAATCTTATTTATATTATCTATATAGATTGCAAAATTTTGAATGCAAATTTTTCTTTCTATTTATTCAAATTTTTAATGATAATCTTATCTATATTAGATAATATCAGAGAGAGAGATAGAGAAAGAGAGAGAGAGAGAGAGAGAGAGAGAGAGAGAGAGAGAGAGAGAGAGAGAGAGAGAGAGAGAGAGAGAGGAGGAGGGAGGAGGAGGGAGGGAGGGAGGGAGGGAGGGAGGGAGGGAGGGAGGGAGGGAGGGAGGGAGGGAGGGAGGGAGGAGGGAGGGAGGGAGGGAGGGAGGGAGGGAGGGAGGGAGGAGGGAGGGCGGAGGGGGCGGGAGGGAGGGAGGGAGGGAGGGAGGGAGGGAGGGAGGGAGGGGAGGGAGGGAGGGAGGGAGGGAGGAGGGAGGGAGGAAGAGGGAGAGGGAGAGAGAGAGGGAGAGGGAGAGGGAGAGGGAGAGAGAGAGAGAGATTGATTGATTGATTGATATGTTTATTATGCCCAAGCGTAGGCTAAAGGGCAAAAAGGGAGTAAGCACAAACAAAATGTAACGCAATCATCATACAAAAGTATCACAGATAAACTTAACCTAAAGATCTAATACTAATCTTAGAGCTAACAGTTCAACGAAGCATAATAGCAAAGCATGCCCTCTCTCTCTTGTATATATTAAAATTATATACAAGCATCGCAGTTAAGCTTGAACACAAATCGCAATACTAATCAAGAACTGACGGTTCAACAGACACGGACATACGGTGTGCCAAACGTCAGCCAGACTCCAAAGCAAATAAATGCTGACGAAGGAGATTTTTAAAAGAGCCAAGAGAAGACGCAGATTTAATATTGTCAGGAAGAGAGTGCCAAAAGTATATTGCAGAGAGTCGGAAAGAATTGCGGTAGGTAACGGTTCTGTGGAGAGGAATGTGAAATGTATGGGAGGATGAGGCCAAGCGGTCAGATCGTCTCAAAGCTAAATCAGGAGGAATGAAAAGTTCCCGAAGATAAGAAGGAGATTGAGCGTAGAGAACACGGTAGGTTTGACAGCCAAGAAAATAAAGCCTTCTATTTCTGACCGAAAGCCATCCTAAACGACGCCTAAACGGGGTGATATGCTCATCCGGCTTAAGATTGAAAATAAATCTTATGCAACAGTTAACAAGTCTCTGCAACTTAGTATCCAACTCGCCGCTTAAGCTATGATAAACAAGGCAGCAGTAGTCAATGTGTGGTAAGACAAGAGTATTGACGAGTTTGATTCTAAGCGCAGTAGGAAGGGAGTTCTTATTAAATTTGAGTTTGTACAGAGCGTGGTGAACCTTCTGTGAAACGTGAAGGACGTGTTTCCTCCATGACAGGTTGGACATTAAGATTACGCCCAAATTTTTCACATCACTAACAAAAGGGAGAGGCGTCTGGTTAATAACTATCGGTGGTAGAGTAGTAGTATCAATATTACTAACATGAGCCTGGCTGCCAAAAATGATGACGTTGGATTTAGCAAGATTGAGTTTAAGGCCGTTTGCAGTGGCGTATTCAAAAATGGCACAGGCATCTCTAGAGATGAGTTCAAGGCCGCGAATAACATCAGCAGGTGGACATGAGAGATATATCTGCTTGTCGTCAGCAAAAAGCATGTGGTTTGAGTAAGACAACACCCTGCTAATGTCATTAATGAAAAGGGAGAACAGCAGAGGACCTAGCACCGAACCCTGAGGAACACCCAGGGACATTGACAACCAGTCAGAACAATTCCCCTCGTCATCGACCACAGCCTGGGAGCGGCCCTGTTAAGTACCAGAAGATCCAAGCAATCACGGCGTCAGAAAAACCAATCTCCACCAGCTTGATGAGTAGAAGGAGATGCGGGATCGTGTCGAACGCCTTGCTGAAGTCGAGCAGAATCATGATGGTAACAAGTCCCCTATCAATCGCCTCCCTGATATCATCACAGACACGCAGAAGAGCAGACTGCGTGTTGTGACCAGAGCGATATGCCGATTGTCTTGGATCTAGAATATTATGCTCATTCAGATAGTCGGTGATCTGTTCGGCAACAATCCTTTCAAGGATTTTGGAGAGCTCGGGCAAGTTGGCAATTGGTCGCGTATCTGACGGGGACAACGGGGTGCGAATCTTAGACAGTGGGCGGATTAAGGCCCGCTTCCACTCAGAAGGAAACATAGATAACTCCAACGATTGATTGAAAAGTGCAGTGAGCCATGATGAGATACCAGGCCAGGCCACACGCAGCACCCGAAGTGGTATGCCATCTGAACCAGAAGCATAAGAGTTGGCGGGTCCCGCCATAATATACTTAAGAATCATACGAGGTTGTATCGGAGAAAAGACGAACTCGGGACGTCCAGGTGGGCGAGCAGCACGAGAGGTAGCTGAGATAAAATCGTCATAACTCAGCGGTGGTGCACGGGAGACCGAAGCATAGTGAGCATTCAGCTGATCCGGTGTAAAAAAATGGAGAGGAGAAACAAAAGAAGACTTTACGAGTCCAAGACGAGCTAGCTGTCTCCACAACTTAGCCGGATCAGTGATGGCACTCAGCGAGCTCAAGTGAAACTCACTCTTAGCACGATTAATGTCAGCATTGAGCTGATTCCGAAGGAGTCTATATCTAGCATATCCCAGCAAACTGTTCGAACGCTTAGCCTGTTTATACAATAAATTTCGATCTCGAATACGCTTTTTAAGCTCACACGAGAGCCACGGCACAGGGCGCCTCCCAGCAACAAATGCCCAAGCGGGCGCAAAAACATCAAGTGCACCACGTAACGTACGGGATAACAACGCACAAGATTCCTCAACGTAAGTGGCGTGCGGCAGATTGCTAACCACAGATCTGGCGCTGCTAACATGAGGCTGAAGAAATTCAAGAAACTCGGAATCAACAATACCCCTATAACTTCGTCGTGAAATAGAGCGCCGAATGTCGACATTGAAATTAATTGACAGCGAAAGTTCAATAAGATCATGACCGGCTATGAAAGGACATGAGGATTTGTTAAACGATAATATCTTGTCACGATCATCAACGACCAATACATCAAGCCATGAGTCGGAGGAAGCGGTATGATAGGTGGCGTCAGAGTTTACAACGTGTAGCGACAGGCCAAGCATCAGTTCGCGGAAGTAGCTCGCCTCGTAATTATTTGCCAGCAAGTTACAATTAAAGTCACCACCAATAATTATATTCTTATAAAGATGTGAGCAGCCTGTTAACGACTCTACAAAATCATGGAGTAGGTGACCCTTTGGTCTCCTGTATACCGACGCAAACAATATCGTCTCGTTATGAGGCGAGCGAACATCGACAATTAAATATTCCGGGTCGTCAACAAGGCCACCCACGGACGCAGCCACCACCGCGGCCTTAAGCGAATTATGAATATAGCAGGCGACACCCCCACCAATCCGACCAACTCGATCATTACGAATCAAAAAGTAATTATTCAACGCCACAAGATCATCAGAGACGCCAGCATGGAGCCAAGTCTCGGATACGGAAATGATGTGGTAAAGATTGGTGTTGAAGTGAAGCCGGATAAACTCAATGTGTCCCCGCAAAGAGTTGGCATTAAATTGAGCCACACGAATTGAGGCAGCACCCAAGACTGGACCGCGATGCAAGACGGAAGTCGAAGAGCGATCGGAATGCTCACGTCAAACCAGCCTATCGAGATCAGCGGCGGAATCGATCAAAATAGCAGGCTCGCCGTCCGAGAGTCTGACGTATATACGTCCCCCCCTTACCCAGACGTACTTGTACCCCTTGTCCTTGGCAGTACGCTTGGCATGCTGCAACAACTCGTGTATCCCCCTAGGCAGCAGCTCATTAACATAAACGCCCCGATCAGAGTTAACACCACAAACTTCCCTCTGCGTGAGTGCGCGACGCGCTCGCTTCTTAGATATTACAATATCACGAACCGCGGACGAGGCCAATGTGACGATGAAAGAGTTAGTAGCTAAAGTAGGCAAAGGGCGGTCGGAAGCCACTGCCGGCACAGGCCTACGAGTAACCGGCCTAACGTTAAGAATATGGCACGACAGTTCCGGGATTTCCAATAGCGTGAATATATCGCGCACACACTCAGAGGGAGTGACAGACATCGTGGCAGGCATGCCCGATACGATCAACTCATTCCCGGTCTCCCGCGCAACAGAACCAGAATCAGCACGATCGCTCCTAAGCCCCCGAATCTCATCCGTAAGAGCTTCACACCGCCGCTCCAACTCAACAATACGCTGGCTGTTTCGTTCTACATTGCTCGCAATACAATTCAGCTTGTCGAGTTTATCCTTAAGTTCAACATTAGTTCGCCGCTGTTCCTCAACAAAAGCCGAAAATTTCGCGTTAGACTCGCTCAGCTTCTCAGACAGTCTTGCATTAGATTCACTCAGTTGTTCGGTCAAACGGAGCAAAAGGTCATTTGTCGTGTTACATTGAGACTGAGACAGAGACAGCGACTGAGCGCCAACGCTAGCAGGAGCAGTCATAATGTCAAGTTCAACTGTTTGCGAATTTGATTGCAGCGGCGGTGCGGACGTATTAGCAAAATCAAATCGCGCGGCGTTCTCCACTTCAGGTGTGAGAGGTATGTTCGAAGATTCAGCTAACAACTTACAGCAAGTATCAGCGTATCTATAAAGAGAGTATGACCTAATGCAACCGGGATGAAACACCTTTAAGCAGTCGCACTCAATTGATACTTTTGCGATCGCTTTCTTGCACTTAGTGCACACACGCTGCATCCCCGTCGATCGATCAACAAAAGATAACGCAGAGTTTGAAGTCTCTAGATCCGCAAGCACGGTGTTATGCTACACAGCCAATCAGGAGTCACCAGATCACAGCAGCCCAAAGATCACACCAGGTGTCACTCAGGTAGCAGCATGCGTCACACAGCCAATCAGAAATCGCTCAAATACCGGAGCTCACAAAGATCACACCAGGTGTATCCATGTAACAGCATGCAAATATCCAGCAGCCAATCAGCATTCACTCAGGCAACATGTGCTCCAAGCACACAGATAAAGAAGACCGACAGCGATCCCAGACGCATGCGCAGCAGAGGTTGACGTCATTCACAGGATAATTCCAAGAATAAGGTTATGATAATCAGTACACTTGTCATCAAAATGCTCAGAATTTGGCAGCAAGCACCACAAAAACTGAATAATGCACGTGACAAGCAATAAAAAACCTGCTTACACCTGCAACAAAATGGCCCGGAGGCAACTCACGGCAGCAGAAATATTCAATCAAAGCAGGAGCAAGAATACAAGCAAATGAATATACTCACAGAGAGAGAGAGAGAGAGAGAGAGAGAGAGAGAGAGAGAGAGAGAGAGAGAGAGAGAGAGAGAGAAAGCAGAAGTGTGGCAAAGGAAAAAGGTAAGGATGTATTTTAAAATATCAGTCTCTGTGTTTATCGCTTATATTATAAGCATCTAAAATTACATCAATTTAAAATGACCAAGAATCCTTGGTTGAAACGCGGTGACGGTTCGTCAGGACGATTATAATTATAGGTATTGATTATAGGTGTTTATTTTGTTGTGAAAGAGACGAAAGAAAGCAGGAGTGTGACAAAGAAAAAAGGTAAAGGTGGGACAAAGAAAAAAGAAGAAATTTCCTATTTTTACTATTTTCTCTATTTTTACTACTTTCTTCGTAAATAATTATAGGTATTGATTTTGTTAATAATTATAGGTATTTACTTTGTTGTCATTTAATTACTTTGTAAATTTTTTGAAAATGCCTAAAGCAAAAAGAACACAACTTTCCCGATCAACGTCTAACGCTCGACGTTTGGCACAAGCTAGAACTTAGAAAGTGTTTCTCAAAGGGAAAAACGATTGTTAGAATCACGTTTATGTATGTCTCGATCTATCATCGCTCGCTCGCGATGAACACATTTTTAACTTAAAAAAACCAAGGGAAAAAATCGGTAATTGGTAAGTGAAAAATCAAGGTTATGTGTTCATCGCGAGCGAGCAATCTCAAAGTTCCCTAAAAAACGCCGGGGTAAACCAAAGGATGATGTCGCTAATCGGTAAATGAAATATCGGAGAAGCAGAAATGACTCAATAGTGTGAAACTTGAGTAGAAAAAGACCGTTTATGACATGTTTAATCCATGAAATCATTTATGCGTTCCGATTTGAAATTAGAGACATTTAGTTATGATTCAAATTACGAATATCAATTTCATCCAAAAGTAATAATTTGGAAAATTGATCCAATATGTGATCATTGTTAAACAAAAAAGTTTAAAACTTAAGCACCTAAAATGTGTTATTCATGTTGAAAAGTTAAACTACCGTCTTTAAATCAATCCGACTCCTTATGTTTGTCCACAATAAGGATATTGAAACACAAATGAAGTCGTTTTAAGGAAAACGACTCCCGGGCGAAGCCCGGGTAACCAGCTAGTATATATACATATATTGTTAGCCTAAAATAATGTTAAACTTTTACTTTTTTTCCAGCCGCGGTGGGAATATATGATTCGTGGCTATATAAATATTGAACATCAGCGGTGGGTTCGATATAAACGCGAAATTAATCGCGATCAGATCGATACTCTCTGGTAAGAAAGTTCCTTCAACCTTTGAAGACTTTTTGAGTCAGAATCTGAAAATGAAGAGGAAGAAATTGAATTTTGGTGATTTTACATAATACACAAATGTAAACGTCGACTAAGAACATAGGCCGCATTTAAATTTCCCGCGTTCGCCTGCGAGGCGCTCGTGCAAGTACACTTCGCGCCTAGCAACCCCATGAGCGGTGATTGGTTGTGATGAAGTGCGAGGATTGGTTGTGGCAAGTGAGCTGTGATTGGTTGAGTGAGTTGTGCGCGGGCGACACACCCTGTTCAAACCCCGAGACGGGAGAGTATTTGTCTGACCGCCGAGCCACGCGGACGCATCGCGCGTGTCTCTGAGCAATAAAGACCGTTGCGTATTAAACCGAGTTACCCTTCTTTGCCCTCACATCCTGAATCGCCACCCTTGTTCCTTTCGTCAGTAACCTGAACTGCGGACCGGGTGTTACTTTACAGTTCAGAAGTGGGATATGACTCGATACGACTATCGCATCGGTCTCTCGGACGTACGTCTCAAGTGCGCGTCGGATCGACAAACAACAAGTGGATCCGCCGCGAGGATTGCTATGCAAGTTCACGTTTCGGTTTCCTCATGGAATCGCGAGCATATACATGGGTTTCCCAGTTCGGTAACGTGTGTACCGGTACCGTGGACATTACGCTAAGACATACATTCGCGAACATTCTATCCGCCGTTGCCGAGTGCTGTGCGGAAGTTCTCGAACGTTCTCGCCGTTGCTAACGCTGTGCGGGAAACCGTTCCCGAGCATTCTTGCCGTTGCCGAGTGCTGTGCGGAAAACATTCGCGAACATTCTACCCGCCGTTGCCGTGAGCTGTGCGGAATCATCGCCGTTGCTAACGCTGTGCGAAATTCTCGCCGTTTCCAAGTGCTGTGCGGAAAACATTCGCGAACATTCTACCCGCCGTTGCCGTGTGCTATGCGAAATCCTTGCCGCGTGCAGTGTGAAATTAAGCGCTGCGCGCAACACTTGAACATTGCAATTCTTACGACAGTCTTGCAATCCGCCGTTGCTAACTCTGTGTGGAATCTGCGCAATTCGAAACATTTTGCCGTTGCTAGTGTCGGGCGAAAGTGCGCGCCATTATTAAGGGCCTTACGTTCACGCCTCGTGATCCGCCATATTGGTGAACACGCAGTGCGTATCGGAACGGACAAGTTAAACACGTGAACACAGTGCGTGCGAGTTCGGGCAAGGATAATTGTTCGATTGAAAAATTAAAAATATATACTTGCGAGTGGTTGGAAACTCTCACGCTTCTTCAAATACAAGAAGAGCTACGCCGTCAAGAATTTCAGACTGTGCCCGACAATCACGACCGGTACATGGATCAACTTATAGACATGGCGGAAAGAAGAGCTCGTTCGGAGTCATCAGCTACCCTCGAGATACTAGGGTCTTCAACACCAGCTGATTACACATCGTCGCCACCGTTTTTAAGTTTTACGCAAGCGGATCAAACAAATCCTCCGACAATATCTCAACCAGGTTTCAGTAGAGATCCAGTGATCGCACAATTATGTGATTTAGTAGCGATGCAAATAAAGTCACAGCAAGATATGCAGAAAGCACATCAAGATATGCTAATGCTAGGTCTACAATGCGAGTCGCAAAGTCGGGAGTCGCAAGAATTGACCAATCACAGTCGAATTTAAGGCGAATAATCGATTGGTCAATTCTTGCGACTCACGACATTGCGACTCGCATTGTAGACCTAGCCTAAAAGCTCAACAGGATATGCTAGAACGGGCATTAGGTAATGCCGGTAGCAGTAAGTACAGAAAGTGGGAGACAGAGGCCACCTGATTTGTCAGGGATTTTCAACAGTTTGCAGACATCGGAATTCTCGTCAGTGACGACGAATGCTTCCAAGTTTTTAGCGTCACAGATGCCTCAGTTTGGGGGCACCGAACAGGAGAATGTAGAGCTTTGGATCGAGAAGATAGAAAGTATCGCGGAGATTCATGGATTACCCCCAGTTGCAATGATGTCGGCAGCTACGTCGAAGATGAGTAAAACAGCTCGCAGATGGTTCGACCTGAGTTCCGGTACTATTATCAGGTCTTGGCCGGACATTAAAGCAGCCAAAGTCCGTCGTTTCAAGAGAAGAATCATCTTTGGAAACGTCATGAAGAAAGTAGAAAAGCGTAAATGGCTTTTCCTCAAGAAGAGCTTTCAGGACTACGCGATAGAAAAAATAGCCATGTTACAATGCCTCCGATTGCCGGAAGATAGTATCATTGATTGCCTTATTGATGGAATTAATAACACAGCCATCAAGGGCACAGCAGCTTCATTAACCTTACTGGGAGTTGAAACAGTGGACGACTTCCTCGAAAAAATGCACCATATCACAACGACATGTAGTGTTACAGCCAAGAAGTCACCGACCTTCAAACCAAAATTTGAAAAGTCGAAACCTAAGTCGGAAGGTACAAGTTCCCCGCCAAATCTTCACGCGAAAACCAAGAGTCCCTCAGAAATTTTCTGCACCTATTGCCGTTTCAAGGGTCACACCAAGAAAGAATGCAACAAATTGAAGAGAAAAGAACAAACCCCGAAATCTTCAATACCCGCTAAAGCAACCCCCGTTTCGTCGGTGGTAGAGTCAGCGTCAACGGAGCCTAGCCCCGATTCTTCAAACTGTATTGCATTTGTCGGTCAAGGTAAAACCAAAAAAAATGTTACAAATAGTAATGTTATTAAGGTAACTAAACTCAATGATTCGCCGTGCGAACTTTACGCGCTTCTGGACACTAGCAGTCTAATTTCTCTCATTAATAAATTGACATATAATAAAGTCTTTTATATCACACGTGCGTGGAAAGTGGCGCGTGTTTTTGTGCGACAAATAGCCAATTCCACACACGAGAAATTTTTCACTCGAAACAGTGCGGTAATATTTCATACCCGCACAGTCTCACGAGAGACAACTTCCCGCACTTGTTACACAAATAACTATTCTAATTGTTTGATTTCCGATACGATTAAGTCGGAATATAAAGCGGTTAATGATAAGCCGATTAACTTTAAAGGCGCTGTGAATTCTACAATTTCGTTGGAAGTTTTACCAAATACTTCTAATTCTATTAAGTTACACGTATTAAATGATAAATTAGCGTCAGTAGACATATAATATATAATATAATATAATATAATATATAATATATAATATATAATATATTATAATCGGTTGTGATTTTCTCGATAAACACGAGATTGTGGTTGTAAGAAAATTTTCATCTAAGGAAACAGATAAAAAATTACATCTCTTTTCAGAGATAGCTTCCATAGAAGTTACAGAAGAATGTTCTGATAACGTCAGCTCTGAATTTAACGATGTTGAAACAGATTTTGGTTATAATATTAAGAAAGTGTTAATATCCCTTCTGAAAGAAATTAGCAAAGCACATATTCCTCTCATTGAGGATGATTACTCTGTTGAAGTCAAGTTAAAAGATGAATCTGTTTACGCGTTCTCACCCAGACGGTTTGCGTGGCAGGAACGCATTCAAATTTATAACATCATAGACAATCTCCTTAAAAGAGAAATTATTAAAGAAAGCGAATCTCAGTATTGTGCTCGTATCGTTCCAGTCAAAAAGAAAGACAATTCGATAAGGTTATGCATTAATTTGCGTCCTTTGAACGAACGAGTTCACAAAGAAAATTGCCCCTTTTCTTTAATTGAAGATCACCTGTCTCAATCACATGGGAAAACGGTTTTTACACTTATAGATTTGAAAGACAGCTTTTATTTACTTAAAGTTCACTCAAATTCTACTAAGTATTTTGCTTTTGCAACTTTAGACGGACAGTATGAGTTTCTCAAAGTACCTTTTGGATTTTGTGAAGCACCTAAAAAATTCCAGAAAAGACTAATTAAAATTTTGAAAAGGCTAATTATGACCGGTAAAGTTTTCGGTTATGTGGACGAAATATTAATTGCCACCTCTTCTGTGCAAAAAAATCTTGAGACTTTAAGAGAGGTACTAAAACTATTAAAAAGTTATCAGTTCACTATAAATCTTCGGAAATGTAAATTTTTAAGAAAATCAATTGAATACTTAGATTATATTATTTCGGATCAAGGTATTACGCTAAGTCCTCGTCACGTAGTGGCAGTACAAAATTTTCCTCAGCCGCGTAAATTAGTAGAATTTCAAAGATTTTTAGGATTAACAAATTATTTCCGAAAATTTATTAACAATTATGCTACAATAGCTAAACTCTTTGTTTGAAAAAGTTACTAATATTCGAAAAGAAAACGCTGGAACTCTCGTTAGGTTAAATGTACTGTATTCTCAGGTGAAATAATCTTATTACGAACTGCGTTAAACATATCGGATTACAATAGCAATATTAAAAAACATATATGATATTCATACACATAATATAGTAAGGTTAGATCAATGCGTAAATAGGTTTATGTTAATACGTTCTTACGTTAGAGTGTTATATTGAGAGATAATTTTCATTTACAATAAAAAGTGATGTAATCCTTTAGCAAATTAAATGTAGGAGTGTAAAATCACTTTAGATATAATATTTAAAGATATGAAAAGAGGTAACGTGATATATATTTACTTTACGCATTAATCCTCAGTTAACATCGCTCGAGTATTGAATATATAATTGAAAATACGTATTTCTATAATCGTAAAAGATACAGGTGCTCGTAAGATTACTATTTCGAGAAGGATTATACAAGAAGTTACAAGTGAAATATTTAGCTCGAAGATATTAAAAGATGGAATATTTCATGAAAAGAATGCTATAATGCCTCGAGGACTTATCAATTGCAAGCAAGGAATCCAATGAATATTCCCGGTTATTCAGTGTTGAATGCATTCAAATTCGAAGATGATTTTCTTAAACGAAAGGTGATTTTCTCTGCCACCAGTATTCTTCCATCAGAGATCGATAAACTGACTGCAATTACAATACAGTACTCTAAATCTTAGTCGGATGATCTCTGAAGGTAATAACGAATAAGGTGACTTACCTCGTGGTGGAACAACGGCTCGTGTTCATGAACATGTAGTAGATATCATACGTGACGTCTCTTACGACTGTAATGGACGCTAGGGATTATACAACGACTCGTGTATAATGGCAGTCGGGAGAAAGTTCGTCCGTCCTTCCTTCCTTCCTTCCTTCGTAATATCTTAAACGATCCTCTAATTTGGTATGTAAGATGTCGTGGATTTCTCTGATCGTGTGGATACAGGTTGTGGAACTCGTGAATATAATTGCTCTCGATGTTTTCGTTAACGAAAGATACTTCTAATATTGCGTGTTAACGGAAGGGAGGCTCTCGGACTTCTGTCGCTGGCCGGGACCGTCTCCTCGCGGTGGCCGCGTGGGGGAAAACGGTGATGCGCCGTTGACGACTGCGCATCGTACGATCGTCGCGGGTCGCTCGGCGGTAACGCGCTGGGATCGCTTACTCTCTCTCTCTCTCTCTCTCTCTCTCTCTCTCTCTCTCTCTCTCTCTCTCTCTCTCTCTCTCTCTCTCTCTCTCTCTCTCTCTTGTGCGCTTCTAGCGAACGTGTACGAACGTGTGAATGTGGGTGTGTGTGTTTGTGTGTGTTTGTGTGTGTTTACGGAACAAGGCTTCCAGAGCAATCGAGTAGGTCTGTTCTAAGCGAATATTCTTTTTCTCTTTTAACACTCTTGCAAAACTTGTTACGGAAAAATTCAGATTTTAATTTTGATAATGATTGCTTAACAGCATTTAATACTCTCAAGAGACGACTTGTTACCTATCCAGTTTTAAAGATTTATAATCCAAGTCTACCTACGGAATTACACGCGGACAGCGCTATAGCTGTCGCAAATATTCTTTTGCAAAAACAGGACACGGGCCAATGGGCACCAGTAACTTTCTATAGTCAGTCAACAAACAAAGCAGAATCAAATTATCATAGCTTTGAACTAGAAATGCTCGCTATAGTGCGATCCATAGAAAGGTTTCATATTTACTTATCAGGCATTAAATTTACGGTAGTTACCGATTGCAATGCTTTAGTGTTTGTTATGAAAAAAACGCAACTTAATCCACGCATAGTTAGATGGACATTAAAATTACAAAATTACGATTTTGATACTAAGCACCGTGAAGGGAAGAAAATGCTTCATGTAAATGCACTCAGTCGCGTTATCGCTTCTATTAATTCATTCTCCTTAACTAAGGAATTTCAGTTTAGACAATGTAAGCTATTTATTTTGAAAAGCTTATTAGCCGCGAATCGCACCGGAAAGGTCGTAGCCACGGTAACGGAAACGGCGAGGACGAGAGTATTGACGAGCGGACCTCTCGTATGAGAAGGAAGCAAAAGGACGGGAAAAGAAGAGATGGAATGGGTGCAATGACCGCCAACGGCAAAGTACTAATCTCACAGTGTATTTGTCAACGTGGTGTACAAAGCGTAGGAAACTGGTAACGCGTACGCGGAACGCAACAACCACGGATAACGCGTGGAAAACGCGGGAACTCGGACTATCGATTAGTACGTCCGGTCTTTGAGACTTCTCAAGGCGATCTGGCGAACGACAACCGCCGCCCGACGACCGCGCTTCTTCTTGACACTCGCGCCGCTCTCAACCAATCAGGTTGCGCGAATAGTCGTTACTAGAGCTTCGCACTGTTACCATCGCTGTCACGTGATCAACAGACCAATAGCCGACAACCGCCGCGCACGCCGCCACGACGGAACCTTACGGTCGAACGAAAAGGCGGGAAACACAAATTACTGCGTATCTTACAGTTCGGCCATTCTGACATGACATTTGGCTCGAATGTAGCGTTTACAACTAAAAATTACAGATACAAAGTTATCAATACCAATAAATTAAAATCAAATGAATACAACACAAAATTGCACTTAGGCTACTCGAATCAACGCTTCAAATACTTTTTTTTTCTTTCATATAATGCGGGTGTTTTATGATGATAATCTGATTCGTGTTGCGCCGAGTGAAAGGATGACAAGCGCGTAATTCGCAAGGATGACAGGAACGTAGAACGCAAAGATGAATGGCGCGCAGAACAAAGATGTCTAGCGCGCAGATCGCAGGGATGACAGGAACGTAGAACGCAAGGATGAATGGCGCGCAGAACAAGGATGTCTAGCGCGCAGATCGCAGGGATGTCAGGAACGTGGAACGCAAGGATGAATGGCGCGCAGAACAAGGATGTCTAGCGCGCAGATCGCAGGGATGTCAGGAACGTAGAATGCAAGGATGAATGGCGCGCAGAACAAGGATGTCCAGCGCGTAGATGATCTCGTTGAGCTGAGCGGTTATCAAGGGAATAGCGGTAATCTCAAAAGCGGTGTATCAAACAGTCGCGGGTATCAACAGAGTAACGTAAGTCATCAGTCGCGGTTATCAGATCAGAGTAGCGTAAAAACAACAGTCCTCCGAAATCTCCCATACAGCCTCGTGCTGTTTGTCACCACGCGGTTATCAGATCAGAGTAGCGTAAAAAACAACAGTCCTTCGAAATCTCCCATACAGCCTCGTGCTGTTCGTCACCACGTAAGAGGCCTGAATCTCACATCGCAGTCTCGTGCTGCTCGATCACCTTATTACAAAAGCGTACGCAAAGACATCTGTTGTCCATCACCACAACGTCGTGCTGATTGCAAAGCCACGCGGTAATCTTGCAACGTCGTGTTGCCCGTCAAGACCTCAAACGTGTGAATCTGCGGATATCGAGAGTTAAAGCAATGTCGAACATATCACGCAGACGCGTAACGAAGAAATGGCAAAAATGACCGCACAAACACTGCACGAAATTACGCGAATAATAATTCGAAAAAGAACAATACCACAATCGGTTACGGATACGCGTAATGAAAAGAAACTGAGATCGCCCGCACTCAAAATATACATTATAACGCACGTATTTAACACCACATCGACCACCACGTAACCGCCGTAGCCGCGCGGTAAATAATGGAATAATAGCGGGAATCGAATTACCGCAGCAATCGTATCGAGCAATCAAACTCGAGGCCTTTCTCGAGTTTGGAAGCAACGACGTCAGAACTCTCGGGCGTCTCGATGACGTATCGGTTAGGAGTGATTAGGCAAGATGCGGAAGTGGAAAAGCCGGGGCATCAGAGCGTCCCGTCCGGCCTCGTCGACCCCGCCACGGCTCCGTCGAAACTCCGCTTTCCGCTAGAAAACTCCACAAATGTCTCCTCGCTCCGGGATGCGAACCGCACAATCAAACGTGAGAAGTTTTCTTCGCGACGATACGCGCACTCAATCCGTCTAGCTTCGTCGCGCTTCACTCTTTTCTCTCGATGTCGATTCCAAAAAAAACTCGTGAGCACAAAAACGATCTGGCAAACTCAAGAAGAAGATGACGGCAACGACGAAACAACCGTTGCTAGGGCCGGTGCTTCACCGTTGCTGCGTTCGCTGACCGTCGCGCTCTCCCCGATCACTCTCGCGACGTCCGGCTTTACGACGCATTTAAAATCGTCGTTATCGTCGATTTCGAAACAGTGGGTGAATAACATAGATATGTATATTCTTACGTACTAGACATTATAAATCATACGTTCTTACTCTAAGTATTACAAAATAATCGCTTCACATAAAGTATTACAGATAATGGCAAATATAGCTTAAAACTACGTTATTGACTTGAATTTTTTATCCACGGCTTAATCCGAACTGGGGACAGTATTGAATTATACGGCTTAGCAGAGACATTAAACCCCGGAATGTCCTGAACAACGTATCGATTGTTATTAAGGGTTTTTGCTATCATATACGGCCCTTTGTAATTAGGTTTAAGTTTCTTATCTTCGCCTGGCTTAAGTATTGTATCTCGAATCATTACGTAATCTCCGAGATAATACTGGGTTGGCTTTTTATGACATTTATCATAAACAACTTTATTGTAGTTTTTTATTCCATCAGTCGCATCAAGCGCCAATTTACGTTGAGCTTCTCGCTCTTCATCAATAACGAATTCAACTTTGGCGAGACTGTTGAGAAATCTAATCAAATCTGTGTTACGTCCAACCCCAGGATTATGATAAGAAAAACTGGGAAGCAAGGGAAAAGCTAACCAGCGGGGTCGGGGTAAGGAAGGACGCAACCAGATGCTTAAGAATATCGCCCGCAGGTACACGCTCTGAGGCGCGTGGCGCAAGCCGAACGCACCTTTCAATGGCTCAGGAAGGGTCAACGTCCGTAGAGACGGTAGGACGCCTTCCGTGAGCGGTGCGATCGTCGGTCCTCTTTCGAGTCAGGAAATTTAATCCCTTTAACTCGGGATCGGTCCTCGTTCGATTTCGAGAGGATGATGAGCAACGGGTTAGGTCTTAAGTTATGAATAAACCGAGAAACATATATTTAATACAAACAAAACATTTATTATAAATTTAGGTTAATTAATCAAATTAAACATGAGATAGGTTTGAATGCAGGATGTATCAAAAACATACAAAAGTCGGATGTCTAATTGTCGGAATATAATAAATAAATTAAATTTATTTTTGACATATTTTTGTATCTAATCATCTAATGTGATAAGCTCGGGTTCGTCTCTATTTCCCCGAGAACGGTCGAGGCAGTTGAAGGGGTCGGAGATGGGACCGGGGAATACGAGGGTTCGAGCCGGGGGGCGGGATCAGAGTTTACGGGGACCACGCGGAAAGGAGCCACGCGACAAACCGGGCGAAAAGGTGCGGGAACGTGGCGAGAGGAGAGGATAATAGGGCGAGATGGTACGACGGGGCGACACTGCTGTGAGGAACAAGGTTCCTCCGAGAAGGCTGGTAGGGGCGGTGGAGTGGCGAGACGCGAAGGACCGGGCTGTGAGGAACAGGGTTCCTCCGCTTCCTTCCGCGCCCGCTTGTGGCGACGTCTCTCGTGTTTCGCGGCGTTTCGCGACTTCTTGTGGGTAGGACCGGCCGAATCCACTACAAGTTAGCGGATCGTTAATATTGAAATTTGTCAAGTGCGGGGAAGTCACCTCAGGAGATTAAATCTAAGGAGTATTTCGAATCCACCAACGAGTCAGCTAACTCAAAGCAATATACCTCGAGTCCACCAACGAGTCAGCTAACTCAAAGCAATATACCTCAAGTCCACCGACCCAGCTAACTCAAAGCAGTGTACCCCGAGTCCACCGACGAATCAGTTAACTTAGAGCAACATACCTCGAGTCCGCCGAGCCAATTAACTCAAAGCAATAGAGATAGAAGGGTTATAACTGAGAGACCTCCCTAACACGTGAATATGTAAAAAGACGGGGAGGTGAGGTATATGTATATATGTGTGTGAGTATAGGACTTACTACTTGATGAGTTCTTAGTGGCTGATTTTCTCCTGGAATGAGGCGTTGGTCTGGTCGGTGGGTGAGTTGGATGTTTGGTCGGATCTCTTCCACTGACTTTAAACTTGAAATCGTGACTTGAAACGAGCGAGATCACGATTATAATACCGAACAATACGTAAGCCAAAGCTTGGGAGACTGAGAATAGTTCTGAGAGCGAGTCCTGTGATGTCGCGCTTTATATAGGAAAGTTAAAGGGATGGAAGGGATGAATTTTGTGTGGGATGTGTCAGATTTCCATTTTGGGAACTTCTGGTTGGAAAGATGCTTCTAATTTTTGTTTAAAGGATTTTTCGTTGGCAGACTGTTTTTACCCGAGAGGCGGATTCTTAAATTTTCACCTATCCTAGAAAGCCGGAGACGGTTGTCGATTTTTCCGACTGTTCATTGGCGAGTCTTCTCGTAAGGCCCCCACTGTCTTATTGGGGGTACAACCTATCGCTTCCTCCAGTGACTCACTTGTTTTTTGGTTATTGCTGGTTTCTCTTTTATTAGGGTTCCTTTTTTATCTCGCGACCCCTGTTTTTGTGTTGACGGACGATGCATACCTCTTAATCTTAAATGCAAGCAAAAAAAACTCTGCTACGTATATTTATGGACACGTCTCAGGCTTTGTTTCCGCTTGTCGGAAACATCGTACGTGCATTTTGAAACCTCGCTTGATGCAATAAAGATCTTCATCAACCCATTAAGGCCCATTTGGCGCGTCGTGTCGCCAGATTTTCATTCTTTCCGTTTTGGGCCTGATAAGGCCGATGAAAATTTAGTCACGTATGCTCCGTCCGTCACTAATTCGTCATCTGGAAGGTTGCGTTTAAGTGCCTAGGTAAACAGATACTTTACCTATAAAAAAAGGAAAAGGAATGTGCAAGGATCAAGGCTCACTCGTCGATCGACAACCGTCCGTGCTTAGTTTACCTTATCCTAATCTTAACGGCTATCCTGAGCGCAGAGGAATTTAAGCGGAAAAGGGAAATCGTGGAGTTCTCAGGACGTAACATCTGCATCTGCATGACTGCGCTGCTCATAACCCAATAACATCTTGGAAGGAGTACCTTTTAACGAAGAGTGATGAGTATTATTAATTATATACTGGATAGTATCTATTGACGCACTCCAATCACGTGACTCTTCAACGAGTTTCTTTAACGACAATTTCAAAAATCGATTAACTCTTTCGACGATACCATTCGCCCACGGTGCGGCGACTGCTACCTGTCTATGTTTTACATTACGGATTGAAGAAATTCGGAGAACTCTTGCGAGATGAAAGCTATACCTCTATCCGTTACTAGTACTTGAGGATTTCCAAAGGAGTTAAATAAATTGGAAAAACATTTAATTGTCTCTTTAGAGCTAGTAGTTTTTACCGCGAATAACCATGTGAATCGTGTGAATACGTCAATTATGAGTAAAATATGTTTTAAACCATGTTTTGTCTCGGTTAATGGACCGAAATGATCCGCGTGAAGAACTAGGAATGGTTCGGTGGGACTGTCAGTTTCCTGCATCTCACCTTCGCGAGAGTTTGCCGATGTGTTATTCATGACACAAACTAAACAATTATCGATATAATCGCAAATTCTTTTATTCATAGAAAAAAACCAATAATTAGACATAATTCCCTGATAAGTTTTTTCGACGCCGCAATGCGCCATACTGTCGTGGTAAACACGCAAAATATTAATAATTATGGACTCGGGTATTGCAAACCGAGATTTATCCAAACATTTTCTAAAGACTAGACCGTCAATTAACTCAAACTTTTCATGGTCGGTATACTCTAGATTTTCGGCTATTTCTTTAAGTCTCGAGTCTTGCAATTGCTTATACTCTAATTCTCTTTCGAGGGGCATTGGCTCAGCGTATGCGACAACACGACTGAGAGCATCGACATGAATCATTCGATTCCCAGGATGATGAATAACATTAAATCTATAATCTTGTAGACGAAGCATCCAGCGAGCAACTCTTGGATTAAGATGAGCTTTTCGAATTGCATATACAACCGCGTGACAATCGGTGACAATCGTAAATTGTACCCCAGAGGTAGATATGAAACCTCTCCATAGCTTTAACTACGGCTAGCATTTCCAACTTGTAACTATGAGATTTCGCTTCAGCGTCATTAGTAGTCTGACTAAAATAAGCAATCGGTGCTAATGAACCTGATTCTTGTCTCTGAAGGAGAATAGCAGCTATAGCAACAGAGCTAGCGTCGATATGTAATTCCATTCTGGCGTGTGGATTATATAGACGTAACACTGGGTATGAAGTTAATTCTTTTTTAAGCGTTTTAAAAGCATGACGACATTTATCATTAAACACGAAATCAACTGACTTACGCAAAAGATCTTGCAAAAGTTTAGTCGTTGCACAGACGTCGGATCGAGTAGGCGTCTTGCTGCATCTCACGTGGAATAAATTATCCTTTCCACAAATATTAAGATTTATTGTCTCTCACCCTTCGTCCATCCATTCCTGACACCTCCCCGTGAAATCAATTCGCGGTCAGTGCCGTTTAATATATCGGTACGTCAAGAGTAATTAAATTCATAGAACTTTACAGTTATCTGTAAAGTACTTTACAGATAACTGTAAAGTTCTATGAATTTAATTACTCTTGACGTACCGATATATTAAACGGCACTGACCGCGAATTGATTTCACGGGGAGGTGTCAGGAATGAATGGAAGAAGGGTGAGAGACAATAAATCTTAATATTTGAAATGATATTGAATATTTGGAAAGGATAATTTATTCCACGTGAGATGCAGCAAGACGCCTAGTTCTTACTGCATCTTTACTCGCGTAATTTGGAATAAACTTGCGAAAATAGTTTGTTAATCCCAAGAATCGCTGTACTTCGACTACTTTCTTAGGTTGGGGGAAATTTTTAACGGCCACAGTATGACGGCTACTGAGAGTGATCCCTGAAGGGGTTAATATATATCGAAAAAATAGTCCTTTACCAGTGATGAAATAATATAAACTCTTTATTAGTCGGCCTAACTGGCAATAGTTTAATAATTATAACGACGTTTCGACCTCTATTTTGGGTCCTTATCAAGTTAGTGATGGATCAATGTGCGTCAAACGTTATAAAATTACAAGTCATCGTTAACATTAACTTTAACGGGGCGGTTGGAGACAGATGTAAACTTCGTGAGGCATGACCGTCACGTATCGCGCCCAAAGAACGACTGAGGGCGCGATACGTGACGGTCATGCCTCACAAAGTTTACATCTGTCTCCAACCGCTCCGTTAAAGTTAATGTTAACGATGACTTGTAATTTTGTAACGTTTGACGCACATTGATCCATCATTAACTTGATAAGGACCCAAAATAGAGGTCGAAACGTCGTTATAATTATTAAACTATTGCCAGTTAGGCCGACTAATAAAGAGTTTATATTAATATATATCCTAGGTACTCAACGGTAGTTCTTAGAAAACAACATTTACTAAGATTAAGCTTAAAATTATATGGTTTAAGGATTATCAGTACCTGCCTTAAAGTATCTAAATTATTTTCAATCGAGTCAGAGGCGATAAGTATATCGTCCATATAAATAATAATTCGATCTCTTAAAGATTCCAAAACTTCCTCTAATCGCTTTCGAAATTCCGCTTTCGAAATTCACAGAACCCAAAAGGCAAATACTTGTGCTCAAACTGACTGATCGGGTGTGGCAAACGCAAAGTATTTTGTACATCTAGGATGTACTTTAATTTGATGGAAACTGTCTTTTAAATCAAGCAAAGTGTAAACAGGTTTATTGCCTGCGCGTGCCAAACAATCTTTGATTGATGTAAACGGAAACTTTTGCTTAATTACGCGATCGTTAAGGGGACGTAAATCGGTACACAAACGCAAAGTACCGTTCTTCTTACGAATTAAAACTACTCTAGCGCAGTACGGAGAGTTACTCTTTTGAATAATACCTCTTTTTAAAAGATCATCCGTAATCTCACGAAGTCTTATTCGCTCGGCCCATGAGAAACGTCTGGGGGTATATGCGTAAACTGAATCGTCTTTTAATTCGAATTAAACCAGATATTCGTCCTCTTCGGCAGGAGGAACATCAAGTTTTTCTACTTCCGCTAATAAAGTTAAGAGACGCTTAGTAACGTTTTCACCGAAATCTGTAGTAATTTCGGACTGAGGTGTTTCGATATTCTCAACAATCTCGGCTGATGCCAATTCTCTAAACAAACTCAATCTATTGTCGGTAATAAGTAGATGAGGAATATATACTTTGGCGCTCGGGTACTTCCGAGGGGAAGCGCGGCCGCGCGCACGCGGGGGGAACGCCATAAGACATGGGCGAGGGGTTCGAGGGGAAGGGTATGGGTTCATCAGAAGGGGGGAGTTGCGGGGGGAAAATTGCCCACGCGATTTACTAGTAACTGGACAAAATCTTATCTCTGACCAATCAGAAACGAGTACAAAGACTCGAGGTTGTCCAATCAGATGCGAGTATATTTGTACCGCATATTTTGCGGTAACTTGAAAGATGTAAATTCCCTAGGCGGGTGATTTTGCGCCGCAGTGTTGCCACCGGGGTGGGAGGATCGTCGTTCCCGGGCGGTCCGAGGGAGCGGGCGCTCGGATCGGCGTTATCGACCGCGTTATCGGTCGCGCACAGAAATCCGCCCCGATTCGCGATTAAATTTTTATCGCGCGCGTTCGAACTCGTCCAAACTCGTTCGAACTTGTTCAAGGTCGCTCTTCTCGACGCCTCCGTGTGGTGGGGTGGGTGAGCGCGCGAAAACGCGTTCGAACGTGTTCAAGGTCGTTCTTTTCGCGGGTCGCGATAACCGTTCTTCGTTCTTGTTCGTCTCGGTTCGAAAGTTGTTTCGATCTTTCTCTACGTATCGTAGATGACGCAATCGCGGTGATTGCGGAGTAAGCGGAGTCGGAGGATCTAGGGAGCGCGGGATCGTATTGAGATAGGTACGGATCTGGAAGGAGGGAAAAGAAAGAGAGAGAACACATGTATGAGATATCCGCGTAAGAGCGGTAGTTTTTATTTTTGAAAAAATAAAATATATACATACGTCGATACGCGTTTACATTTTTGTGCGTACGAATATATAGGTGTAAACATGCGTCGCGACATTCAAGATTTGAAACAAAGCGCGGTAATCTCACAGTCGACGATCTTGTTAGGATCGAAAAATTTGCTTTTCAGTATCGCAGTCTTAGCCAAAGTTCCCGTCTTAACTGAGTTGTCAGCTATCTCCTGATAGCCCGAACACTTCGCGTCGATTTCCTCGGTTATCGAGCTCAGCGCCGAGACGATGCAATCGACGCAAAATTGGAAATCGTACAGCGTGAGCAAGGTGGGGAGCAACATTGCCAGACGTGCCGCGTTGGGTAGCTCCATACACAAGATCGACAGGTTGTTGAGCAATCCGAATCGTAGCGTAAGGTCTCCGATCGCTATCAGCGAGGGAGGACAGGATCCTTCGACGAGGGTGGATCGCAGACACGACAATATGTCGTGTTTACGCTCGATTAGTCCCTTCCACATATCGAGCGTCAGAGAGTTCTCCTTGCCTTGCTTATCTCCCAGGGCGATATCCGCGTACGAAGGTGCGGGTATACCGTACCACGGTGACTTAACCGTGACACCGATTTGTAACCAGTCGTCGTCAGCGGATAACGCGTTGTCAGGATCCGCACCCCAGGCGGGTGGCAAACGTTGTTGGGGGGGGGGGGGGTTGGAACGCGACTCCCGATGATGATGATGATGATCGTCCGTCGAGTCAATCCTTCGTCTCTTGCCGTTGTCGTTCACCTCCGAATCCGTCTCGCGAAGGAAAAGATCCCTCGGCGCGGGTCGATCGGTCAACGTCGAGAACATTTTGCACTCGCGCTATAGTGTCGTTCTTTATTTTTTGACGCGTTGTATTCGGTTGACGATGCAATACTGATGCTTTGGCGGGAACACATCGGTATAAGTAGAAAAGTTATTACTTATATCGCGCGATGTGTGGCGTGGTGTGGTGTGGGGATTTGCGCAGTCCTCTACTGGTACGACGATCGGAAAGCCGAACGCCGCCGTCGTCGTCGTCGTCATCGTCCGAATCGCTCGCCGGTGACGTTAAATCGCCGACGCGCGCGATTCGATCGAAGAAATCGCGCAACTGCTGCAACAGTTCGGTCTTAGGGCAGACGATATTTAGCATCCGTAGATCAAATTTACCGGCGGCCGTGACGGTTTTCGTAAATTCGTTGAATCTGTAGAACTGCGCCCAAGTGGTGAAGTACAGATTGACGTCGACGTAGCGGAAGATCGACGTCACGCCGGTCGGTATTCCGGGAAATGTCGCCTCGAGAAGCGTAAATCTGACGACTCTCTTCGCACTCATCTATCTCGCCCACCGAATTACCGTTGAACAGCACGAAGGAACGTCCTCTGTGGGTGTTCACCGCTCCGTTGATTATTGTTTTTGCGGGAAATCGGAGTTTTTGCAAGGTCTTCGGCCAATTTCGCCGCAGAGTAAATTCCGAATATTGAACCATGTATACCGAATTATCTACGAACACCATGAGATCATTGGACGGAGATTGATAGGCGGTGGCTATGCGCGTGTAATTGTCGTAAAGAAAGCTCATGTGATTCGACAGGGCTAACGGTCCATTGTACGTCCTACCGTCAAGATCGATCGACCAAACGTAACGCTTATACGAGATGTACATTCGATTTTCCGAAATCAATATCGCGTTTACGCGATCGAGGGTGCACAGGTCCGGCGATGGCTGCGGCGGCGGCGGCGGTGGCGGCGCCGGCGTCTGCGAGGGCTCGTTCGTCGGTTTTTTACCGTACAAACGCTGAATATCAAAAATGTCGAATTTGTCGAGCTTAACCGGATACTGCTTGTCGGGCGAATACGCGAACATCACCGAAGTCGTGCGGTTAGTGTGCGGCAATCCGAGAGAGTGACCGATCTCGTGCGTCAGAGTGAATGCAGGAAGAACTTATTCGAGGGATTTTTACTGACGTGAATATGTCACGGCTCGTCCCCGTTGATGTGCACCTCGGAGACGAACCCCGCTTCGTCCGTCGGGAGATACGCGTGGGCGCGCACGTTACCGGAACCGTCGAATTTGGCCGAGCAATTCGGGCCGTTTACGTTGATATTTGTGTTACCGTGACGTAGGCGTCGCCAAGATTTATAACGTCAGGATTCGTTTCAAAACGTTTGAACGTCAATGCCGAATGCTGCGACTACAGGTCGAACGCGGCCCGCGCGGTATTCAACTCGTCCTTAGTGGCTACGTAAAAATACCACGTCAGGTGAGTTCTCGGCCATTTGGATAGACTCGCCATCATTCCATGCTTCAGGATATCGTGGAAACCACATCGCGGTTTACGCATAAATTGCAGCGTTTCGTTGTCGAGCGTTCCATCGCCGGGCAGACCGTAGTATCGATGAAATTCCTCGATGGCGTTACGAAGAACGTCGTTTCGTCTATGAGCCGGAAACGCGTCCACATCTTTGGTCAGATATCCGTATTTTTGCAGATAATTGATCATATGTGCGTAATTCTCATCCGTGGGATTGACGCACCTCGCGGCGATAAAACACGCGGTTAACGCGATTACGCGCGCAAGCCACATCGTCGAGAGCGAGAGAGAGCGAGAGAAATGGCGGAACTGCGATAACGGCGTCGCGCGATATGAGCGCGATCGCGACGCGCGGTCTGCGCGGTGACGCTCGTTGCCGATAGCGCGGACAGGTGGCGACGGGGTGGGAAAAATATGCGTCGATTCCGACGGATAAGTCCGTCTGATAAAAAATATGCAATTTCTCTCTATGCAAATGCTATTTTTAAAATAATCTTCATCCTGCTTCTTTTATTGGCGATGACGGTGCGTCGCGATATGAGCGGCTTACGCGGGGGTGCGCGTTACCAATAGCGCGGACAAGTGGGGGTGGGGGTCTCGGTGTGGAAAAATGCGTCGGCGATTCCAGCGGAAGAGTCGATTCGATAAAAAAATTCATTTCTTCCTCTATGCAAACGTCATTTTTTTTAAATAGTTTTCATTACACATGCAATATCTTTATTTGATCGCACATCCTTCTTCGATTGCACCTCCCTCTATGATTGCACATCCTTCGTTGATTGCGCATCCTCGATATATATAAGGACTCGAGGCTAGACTTGGGTGTAGTCAGTCTGCAATTTTGTCGCAAATTTGTTTAAACAAAATGGCTAAAGTAACCGAATCGCAAGAAGTGTGTGTGAAGGTGCAAAGTCAAACCACGTCCCTAGCCATGGCGACGGATGAATTGAACGATGCGATAGTGCAGTTGCAGCATCGTTTGAGGAGAATTACGGAGAGAACGCCGCCTTGCCTGGACCTTATGATCCGCGTCGACGAGGACGCACGGATGTTCGATCGCATGTAAGTTTGTAAAAAAATAAAAAATAACAGTATTTATATATTTATTTATATATTTATTTATATAATCATTTATATATTCATTTATCGTTTATATATTCATTTATCTTTTATATTTATTTATATGTATATTCATTTATTTATTAATGATATTTTACTTTTTTGTACAAAACCCTCATTGCGTGTCGGTCATAAAAAAATCACGAAATTATATTAAGCTGAGTAATGATATTTTACTTTTTTTGTGCAAAACTCTCATTGCGTCAGTCATTAAAAAATCACGAAATTATATTAAGCTGTTTGCTGCGAGGATGCGCAGCATAGATCGCGATATTGCGCGGTTTGATTTTTCGGTTTCGATGGAACAGCGCGGCGATAACGGTGACGCTGATGATGATGACAAAGACGACGACGAGGATGAGAGCGGCCGCGACAACATCGACGTCGACCTACTGATAGACGTCGTCGACGACGACGTCGTCGAAGGCGACGTCCCCGAAGGCTGGCCTTCCCCGTCTATCAATAAATAATATGTAGAATGTAAAAAATACTATAATATAACATAACATAGCATAGCATAGCGTAGCGTAGCGTAGCGTAGCGTAGCGTAGCGTAGCGTAGCGTAGCGTAGCGTAGCGTAGCGTAGCGTAGCGTAGCGTAGCATAGCATAGCATAACATAACATAACATAACATAATATAATATAATATAATATAAAGGAGTTAGCTCTCTTTGTAATAAATTTTATAAAATTATATTGTTATGTATATAATTATATCAAACATTAAAGATTTTAATTGCATTTATATTATAGATAGAAAAAGAGTATGTTACAACACCATATGTCAAATATCCTTTCTTTGGTTTCTTCTACCCCTATTTTATGTATAATTCTTTTAAATTTGGTTGATTAGAGCAAACTTTATACGCAATCAAAGATTCATATACAAATTTACGAAAACAAAGCTTCCTCTACGAGAAAGCAATAAGTATAAAGTAATAAATAAGTAGTATATAATAATAAATAAATAGAAATATAATATTGGATAAATATAATATTAAATAAATATTAAATAGTAAATATTAAATACATGTGAACAATAACAAGATTAGACGCTCTCGCCGCCGATATCGCGCTTCCGCTCGACGCTCCTGACTTCACACATCGTTTCGCGCGCTCGGCGTTATCGTTGCCGTTCTTTTTCGGAGTTCGACGCTCTCGTTCGCTTACGCTCGTCGCTATCGCTCGCGGTCGTCTCGCGCACTCGGCGTTATCGAGTACGATTATATATACGGTGTAGGTATGCGAAAAATGAATAACTTCGTTCGTCAAATTTGCATCAGTTTTTTTTTATTATTGATTAAAATATATATACATATGTAGATGGATGGATACACATTTATATTTGATCCGTGGAGTCGATGCTGGAAAGACTCTCGCGTCGCTCGTTCCACCAGTCGCGCAACCTCATGATGTTCTCCATCGCGCAGCACCGTTGATGGCGTCCGCAGCGAAACGCGCGATCGGCGCAAAGAAACTCCAACCGATCGATGTCGTCGTACTCGGCGTCGATGGTCTCGATCGTCGCGTCGACGTCGCCGAGAATCTCCTCCAGCCACCTCTTCTTCTCGAGGCCTTTCACGTATATTCGCGCGCCGGCCGTCTCTTCTCTCTCGCCCAGGTCGTCTTACACCGCGCGTCGAACAATCGACCTGGCTAGGCGATAGTCCACGTCCCCGTTTTTCCAACGGAGGCCGTGATGGTTCGCCATCAGCCAGCTGGCCCTCGCTTTTTCGGCGCTCGTGAGGAGGTCCCACTTTATCGGCGCGCGAAACACGTAATGCGCGAGTTCGCGCGTCTCGCTTCGGAGCACGGCCACCTCCTTCGCGACGAATCTGTCGCTCACCAAGAATCCCTGCAGGTCGACGAAGATTGTCGTCGTCGTTGCCGCTGCGGCCATTGAGTCGGTGCGCGTCGGAAAATTGTACTCAAACCGCTCGTTCCTAACGGGATCTGAGGAACGATCGAAGGATCCTCGTATTTATATATCTCCCGTTTCCGGGGGGTGCGGTATCCTACAATCGCAATTTCCGCTAGATAATTTTGCGCACCACATTGGTCAGCGGACCGTACTCGATGACGCAATCGTGAACAATGAGACAAAAAACGGTGGTCTTCGGCGGAACGTTTTCTTTGCATTCAAATTTGATGCGCACGTCCACGGTGGCGCTCTTCACCGCTTCGTTTTGGCGGGAACAGTCGATCACCACGAGCGGAGCTACCCGCGCGAATTTGCGCGGGGAAAAGAGCGCGTCGTCGCGACTGTCCCCGTAGTACGCTCCTCGAAATTTCGCGTACATCTCGTACAGCACGGCAAACTTGTCGCTTTCGAAATCCGCGTTCACGTTGTCGTAGGGATAGAATTCCAAGTTGAGATACAATTTCACGTTGGCGAGCGCGCAATTGT